>JAZHYW010056620.1:0-28360 GCA_037355805.1 Ixodes ricinus
TTGTAACTATATGGTCCTGTCTACGCCAATAAATTGTTTCACGTTGAGGTGACACTGACCCTTTCACTTTTGTTGATATTTCAGTTAGGCGACCAATTTTAATTTAACTTTAGCTGTTCCTTTTTTTTTGTCACCAGCATGGGCGTGAGTATTATATCTATCGTTTCTTTTTTGTTTGTTATTGTATTGTAAAGGCCCTGTCACAATGAGGCAACACGACGGCAACAGCAACACAACACGTTGCCCAACAGTCGGAGAACTTGTTGCTTGCTCCCCGTGCTGTCAGACAAACCTGTCACATTGCGGCAACACCAGTACAACATGGATGATAACTAAAATGTTGCCTCGGTGTGACAGCTTTCGACAACAAAAACAGCAGCAACCTGTGTTGGACAACGTGTGTTGCCCTGATCGCTGGCTGCAGCAAATTTCGGGCCGGCAACACGACAACACAGATAGCTTCGATGGCAGAGCTAGTTCCGTATCAATAACGTCTTACTCGAATAAAGGCTTCGAAAACGTTATTTTACAATAATTAAGGCTGGCGTGCAGATAAAATAATTTGATGAATATTTTTACTGCGTAATTACAGAAAGCTATTGTCGAAATGGTCACAGCTACGGTCGTGAACGTTCAGGCTGGTGTTGAAATTAGAACTGCCGTGAGACCAACTCATATTACTGCTAGTCAAATAAAACGGCATGCCTACCCACCTGATAAATTATAATAAAAATATACCAGGAAATCAGACATTAAAAAATCGAAGGATTAAAATAACCACTCTGATCATGATTGTTGATGCTTGGAAGTTGGAAAGAGCCGCTACCAGACACCTGATTTGTTTGAAAAATACCCAGGACGTTCTGGTGAAAGAAGCGATCAGATAGCAGGCGGTAGGCAAATAGAGAGCCAGCGTTCAAAATATATTTATGCCACTAATTGTTATGAAGTCCGATCGTGTCGGTGTTGAAGTTTTGAAGCACTGTCTGTTCAGCTCAACACAACGCAAAAGACGATTTGGGACACTGTTGGTGCTAACTCTATTTTATAGTAGAAATAGGAATTGCATGAAGGAAAGAACCGGACAGAAACAGTTCATACGGTTTTCCTCGGTTAGGGCTGTCTGCTTTGTCAGCGAATGAAGAACATTTTGATAAAATAAAGAGCGGAAAATACTCCCCGTGTCAAGTTTTCTGACCACAGTCAGTGGTTGATGTCTCTCGTGGTAATTTCCGGCTCTTCGAACGCACTAGCACTTTGTAGTCACATTTCAAACGACTCGTCGCCACACACGAACGAAGGTGAACAATCAAGGTGGCGGAGTGTTCCCCGCTTGTCTTCGCCGTGAGCGCGGTGTGACAGGGTTGTCGGACTCCAGATCGGACAACACGGTTGCCGGGCTCAGCAACAAGTTGCCCGACTGTTGTTGTTGCCGCACTGTGACAGGGTCGCCGGCAACACGATTTCCTCGTGTTTTCCGGATAGAATTGTCCAACTGTTGCCTCAGTGTGACAGGACCTTTAGGAGCCCACTTTTTTAAAATTTCATATATTGGAAGTTTGCAAGGAGGGCTGATCTCGTGAAGCGTTTCTTGCGTGCGGATACAGCGGCGGCCTCGTCAAAACTTTGAGATCAATGTGACGTGGTCAGTCACTCAAGCTGCCTCACGACAGATTGTGCAGAATTACTTTCGTGTTCGCGAGATTGAGGGAGCCAGAAAGTTACGGAATATTTGTAAGCAAACTCACCAACAATTACGACCCAGCTATCGACCTTAACCATGACGGTATTTTTGGCGACATTTTCTGCGTTATGTCTTAAATAGTGCAAGCGGCAAACGATTCTGTATGTTCATAAAGAGGCAAAACATCCTTCGGATAGCGCTTTGCGTTCTTGACACTAAGCGTCCTCGAATCACCCATCTTACCAGTATATAGTTTCCGTCATCTTAAGGATAACGAAAATTACAAGTCCCCCTTCGACGTCACGCCGTGCAATTCTCATGGCCGCCGCTCGCGGCTGCAGGTCGGGAAATCTTCTAATTTTCGCCTCGCGATTACGCTGCGGAATTAACATTTCGAAGGAACGAGATGTGTTTTGTGTCCTTTGTGACAATAGAAACAATGTGAAAAGTAGCAGGTGCAAATTCTTTCAACGTTAAAACCGCACAGCTCCTTTAAGTCCATATGTATTCTACACTATGAGGTAATGAAACCAATCAAGCAGTAACAAAACCGGTCACTAGGTATTTTCTGTTTCTGATTGGTTCATTGATATTAGAGCACGTAGAGAAACATGACAAACGTCATCATGTTGCGCATTTGACGCTGTCTAGTGGTACAATCAGCATGCAGCTTCCGCCATTCCTAGACTTAAGGTAAAACAAAGTATATGTGCGCGATTGTCTGCTTCTTGCGTTTTCGTTTTAAATGAGGAGATTGTATTTTTCCTTAATATTTGTTGTCAGATTCTTTGATTTTATTTACAGTATATAGTACTTATACCAACATATTTCAAGGAGTTAGTGGAATATTTTCTTTAACTAACAAATAAATGGCGGGAGGGGAGAATTATTATTGTTTCTTGCCCATTCCATGCTTCTAATTTTATTTCAATTCCTTCAATCGTCCACAAAGGTACATTTGGTCCATTAGTTTGTTGTGGGGTAGGTTTTATATGGAATCTACAAGGGAAATAAATACTTTTTGATTGCACACGTAGCGTTTTAGTACACATATTTATAGGAACCGAAAACTATTTATTACAGTAGTTTGTTTAATTCTTATTAATTACCAAGTGAAATCGGCATTAGCATCAAGAGACCCGTGTTGTACGGTTTCTGAACGGTCGGCCAATTCCTCAGAAAAAGACCTTGCCCATCTATCTGTTTCTGCGGATACGCCATAAAAATTCGACAATGTACTGCATTGCGATGCTGTTTCTTAAGAAAAAAAAACAATAAAGGAAAAAACATAAAGCGTGATTTCTTGCAACTTTTACAGGTTGGAACATGGACCCGAAACTCTGGAGTGGTTGCTACGGCACCGAGCAGAAACGTGTCTACTGGTGACATCAGCCTGCGACATCGACAACTTCTCCGCGTCATCGCCATCGTCGTAGGTGTCCCGACGTAAGACGATCAATACTGCATAGCTTCCAGAGCGAAGCGCTCCACGGACGGAGCAAAAAAAGGGCAGCACCCCAATTCAACTTCTCCCACTTTTCCAGCGACTCTTGACGTCTCTTTGGCCGTGACACGCGCATTCGCTCGATAAGCATCTCGCAGCCGTCACAGTTCATTACCGTTTGTCGGGGGCTTAAACGACGTGGTGTTGTGTCATCGGAAGGAATATTTTTCTTCTTTGCTGCGAGGTCACTTTTGTCGTTGATGTGGTGCATCTCATTAGATGACATAGTTTACGATGCTAACATGTAGTCGTCGTTTCATATAAATGTCCCGCCAAATTCATATTTGATGGAAATATACGGGGACTTTAACACGGCATTGCTTTCGATCAATAAGTTAAACAATAAGCTGTGAAATAACGCGGGATGCCGCAAAATGTACAAATTTCTACGGTGCGACCAATCACGATGATTGCAACTTTGATATCGTTATGCAACGATCTGCATTATTGTAGTGATTTTTTTATGTACCGAGTATTAAGAACTAGCTATTTTTTTTCCTCTAGCCACAGTATTTATGACACTGGAAAGTGTTTATGCAAACGTGAAGCCGGTTATTTGCGCTCCAACATAGGACTTCCAAATGCGCTAAGTTGGGACCAATTGTGGTGCGAAATTCTAGACACTCGTGTCTAAGAGGTCGTACCCGTGTGTATCCGAGCGCCAATTTCTTGCCTTCGGCAAAACGTGCCTATAAAGATAAGCGACTAATATCTTTCCTACAAGCAAATCTGGGTGAATTAGAAGTTTATGTCTAACATTAACATTACGATGTTTGATAACAAAAAAAAAACATTTCCTTTTTTAAGAATGCGTTTCAATATATTTTGGTAATAAATCGGGGTCACGCTTGATGCGGTCTGAAATCAAATCAAAATACTTAAAAAGAGCGATTGTTTCCAGCCTAAAGAACGACCGCAGACACAGAGCTACTATTAGAACAGATACTGTAAATTATTTATTTATTGTCCCCTCGTTTTTCCTTGTTCATATTAAGTAAAAATATCATGCTTATACGTTGAATTAAACCGGTTATTACGTTGCATGGTGAAAAACAGCACTACTGGGACGTTGTTTTTCAATACGAACTCCTACCAATTCGCTCAAATGTTAATTCTAGCGCGCTGCTTGATGTGTTACATTGGAGGCATTAAGTGATCTTATAAAACATTGTTGATTTACAAAATAAAAGAGCACGTCAATCTATTACTCGAGTGCTACAGGAAGATATTTTGCGAATGAGAGAGCAGAATGTAATTTGTAAACACAATGCTCACGGAAAAAAAAGACACGCAGACGTTATGCGTAGGCGCGTGACACATAACAATTTGATTTCGTTTTTCTGTTTTGAATTTCATAAATAAAATGCATGATAACCGTAGCAATCGTTTTGCCGTATATAGGATAGTCTGGTGTTCCGCTTAACAAAAAAATATAGTTTCATGAAGGGGTCTGAAACCGACGGTAACAGTTCTAGACAGATAACGCTTACTCCTTTCATTTTCTGTTTTTGTTATTTTAGTTTTAGAATAAGCATGCATTTTGCATTTTATCAGCATCGTTTTAACCGGATGTTTACATACGCTGACGGGGAAGGCGTACACTACTTTGGCATGACAGTAAAAAAAATGAAAGACGTTTACTACATCCTGTAACGCCGTATTAGAGCGCAGCTCTTGAGGAGGTGGAGGGAAGGGCACTGAGGGGAGGGTATACGCCTCCTCCCTCCTCCGCACATCCTCATCCTTGGTGATACTCCTCTTCTCCTCTATCCTCTTCCTCCTCCTCGACCTTCTCCTCCCCTTTCCTCCTCTCCTCATCCCTCAAGCTGCTCCCCTCCTCTCGTCCTCCTGCCTCCTCACCCTCCACTCTCCTCCTCTTCCTCCCTCCTCCCCTCCTCCCTCCTCCCCCTCATCCTTCTCCCCCTCCTCCTCCCCGCGCGTTGCATAATGGAAAATGTCCCATAATGCACCGCGCGGGACCCTCGTGACGTCATGAGGGTCCAGCGCGGTGCATTATGGAACATTTCCCATAATGCACGCGCAATCACGCCGACGGCGACGCCGTGGAAAATCGCAGTGGAAACGGGCGCCTAAGAGCTGCGCTCTAAACCAAAAACAACCAACCTGAAATTTAAAAAAAAGAATTCGGAGAGACTTTTTTACATGGTTGAAAAAACCCCGAGACTGCGGGTAAACGACACAACACTAAAAAGTCTCTAACACAGTTGAAATTTTTATTTTCCGAAACCTGGTTATTTAGGCACTTCGATACAAAAGAAAAAAAAAGGAGAGGATGAGAACCCCAAAGAATGCCACTTTCCACCAACGTAACCTCTGACTAAGCAACAAGGACAACGGACTTTGCGTCATGCACGTCTCTTATCGTTGACCCCTTGCTTCCCGACCGCCAAACACACTGATAACCCCAAGCCCAGTAACACACATACTTTTTAATGTTTGCCTTTCGTAACTGTGAAAGCCCAGTAAACGTTTTAATGGGGAGTTTTAGAATAACGTACGCAATGTTAGCGCACGTTAGCGCTAAGTTTAGCGTTTGCGTTAGCGCATGGTACGCAAGAAAGTTTTAGAACAGCGTTCTTCCGCCGCGACGCAAAAGCCCAAGCCTCTCGCGCTTGCGACGCCACCAAGATAATCTACAATTTTTATATCACACACAAAATGATGTAACTTAAAGAAACAAAAAAAAACGTTTTTTTTTTTTTTGAGGGGGGGGTGTGTTAGAGTAACATTTTAGATCTGTTTAAACATGAGAATGCGACGCGAGCGGTCGACCGGTAGTGTCCGCCTGCGTTGCCTCGGCACGAGAGGCCTCGTGTACTGACCTTCACACACCATACCTCCACCGAGAAATGTTCGTGCGTCGCAAGCATCAAGTTGCCGGTGATGGTTTCCCTCCTTGCTGGGTTTTCCAAACCGAGGTGCAATGTCGTCCCGTATTGAAAATCGCAATGGCAAGGATGCCGCCGACGTCGCGTTCACGGCGCCGCCAAAGCGACCGCAGTCATTGTCCTACGAGCCAACATTTTTTAACTGCCCGTCTCGGCTTTAGCCAACTTCTCATTGCGAATCCACCTTGGAGGAGCCCATAGACTCTTTTGCGTACACACGCAATTTTGGAAAAATAAATCACGCTAATATAGCGCACGCAAAGCGCGAAACGTGGTTAGCGTTGGGCGCATGCGCAGTGGCGACGACGCCATTCTTTGCGTACGCAAAGCTTTAGCGTACGCTATTCTAAAGCACCCTAATTTTTCGCTGAAAACAGAATGTACAATGATTAAAAAAGAAGCAAGTGAGGAAAACTTCATATATTCTCCGTTTGCTGTGACATGCTGTACCAACACATAAACATTTGTCACTCAACGTGTTTTTTTTTTTTTTACACAGGCATTATGTTTTTTCTGGCCAATACCTGTACTTAAACTCCGGATTATTTTTTTTTTTTAGCTCCGATGTTTGGTTGCGTGGAATCCTAATTTCTTGACCGTTTCGACAATTCGTTCCGCGTAGGGACAAAGTGATTTATGAGACAGATACTGAAAAACACAAACTCCCCCACGTCCCCCCCCCCCCGCATCCTTCTCTTTCCTCTTTCTCGATGTCACGGGGATTTGTCAGCATCCTCCGTACGTGATTGCCAAGTCAAGTGGCCGGTTCATCGGCGTAGCAGCCGTCAACGGCACCTCGGAGCTCCGCTTGACGGGCTTCGCCATCGAATTGCTGGACATTCTGGCCAGGGCACTTGGTCTCGACTACGAGGTCCGCGTCTCGGGGGAGGACTACGGCAGCCTCTCGCCCAACGGCACTTGGACGGGCCTGGTACGACAGGTCTACGAAAGGGTGAGTGCGACCGCCCGCTGCCATCTGGTTTCCATCCACCGAAACCGTCGTTGATCGATTGCGCCCAGAGTTGATTGATGAATCCAACCTGCGGCCGAGACGTGGAATGGGTTTAGTATGTTTTTTTTTCTGTGTAAAAGTTTGTGTTCCGCAAAAGTTGGACACACGATTCGTGTTTATCTTTCGGAGAGTTTTCGAGGGTATATAAAACGTTTAGCGATATTTTTTTAATCTAACATTCGCTTTCCGGCTATGTTTTGTGGCTTGTGTTCCTGTTCATTTTTTCATTTAAAAAACTACAAAAAACGAAGTATTTCTAAATTCTAATTAACAAATGTTCGTGCCCACACAATGTGTGTCTTCTTTACGCATATTATTTTCCTATTTAATAATTGAACCATGGGTTTAGTGTCTGAAACAACAGTAGGGATCTAAAGAGAAGTAAAACTTCGCACTTTATTTCGTACGTGCGCTGTGAGCTTAGCCCTTTGCTTGATTCTATTCATTATATCTGCGTACTTCTGATGATATCAACACCCCGAAACACTCATCTATTTATCTGAACAACTTATATATCATGTCAGCGCCTAGACCTACACCGCATAGGCCTAATCTTGGCTGTAACTAGAAAGTCAATGGCGTAAATTAATTTTTCCGTCCGTAGCTAAAGTGGACAACTGCCCTTGTTGGTCGAAGCCGTCATCACGCAAAAGTTTAGCGGGATTTATTAGAATTTACTCCCTACCTCGTTTTTCCGAAAACTTAAATATCACAAGAAAACCTCTAAAGCGAAACACGCATTGCAACAAACATATATAAGTAAAATAATTCAAGAACAGGAATAAAAATGAAGTACGAAACCTGTAGTAGCCATTATATTGGGGATTTTATCCAGAGATTTTTTATTCGGGCTAAGAAGGCGAATCGCCCGTTTTCTTTATTTCATAAAATATATTACTCTTCTACACCTTTTCGTCAAACACACATTGTTCCAGCTAACCGTATCTTCCCACGGCTAGACCACCCCAACAAAGTAACCCCAATTTTTGCACGCACTAACCTATACAAATACTCTCCTTTTAACCTTGCCGTTTCTGAATGGAATGCCTTACCGTATGATATTGCAGTGACACAGGATTATCAGTCTTTTTTAAATCTCCTGGTTCCTTTCATTTCACAAAAAACATAATCATGTTTGCCCCTCGTCGCAGATAAGCCATAGTTTTGCAGTGTGTCGTTCGTTTTCTTTTTGTATTTGTATAATGTTACCATTGAAGTGCAGCAATTGAACTTTGGGATTATATGTACTGCTTTTTTGTGTGCCGAGGCTTTCTCTGTATATTTTTGTGTATCACTACTGTCAACGTGTTCTTTTTGTATGAATTCCCCTATGTAATGCCCGAAAGGGCCCTTAGGGTAAATGAATAAGTAAGGTCAGCTTATGTAACTGTAAACAGTTCAAATCGAAAAAAAAATTGTTCAAGTCAGATCTTTGGTTTAAAAAGGGCAGATAACTTCTAATTGCAGTAAAACATGTATCAACACATGACGTGAAGGTAATAAATATAATCTACAAGTAATTTGAGCAACGTGGGACAATCGCCTCGATGGCTCCGATGTAAAGCACTGGCCCTCTGATCACCAGTTGGACGGTTCGAGTTTTGGCTGAAGTGCCCGCAGTCTTTTTGGTACTTATTATGAATAAGGCTTCGCGTTACAAAGATTCCTCGTTAAAACATTTCCAGGAGTTCGATATTAAATTTTAGCTCTCCACTGGCATTAGCGAAATACCCTTCATTTGTTCTGCAAAGTAAAACCCACAATTTTCATCAAACTTTGTTTGGTTCATGTGGAAAAAGTGGTAAGCTAAAATTATTGCCCAAGAAACCGTTTATTATTAGGTACTATGAGAAGGGCATAGGAATATTTCAGCATGTAAATAGGTATTCTCACGACCATTTTTTTTTAATTTTCAGAATGATAATGCATTTAAAAAACGGCTTACAATGCACCAGGAAAAAAAATGGATTTTTGAACTTTTGAATACTAAGCACAAACAAACTGATCTAACAGCTGCATGACTCATTAAGAAAACGTATTACTGCTTTTTGTTTCTTAAACAATTGTTTACAGAAAAAATTGCAGGTTTTATTTCTGCGTTACATCTACTTTATACAAATAATGATTAGTGTCTCGAATGTGCAGTATATTGTATAGATATGTTTCTCGTGGCGGACGCTATGTTAGGTTTTAACGTAGCTTAGTTGGGAAAAAAATCATTTTATTTGCCGATTGAAAGGCGCTAGAATTCAAGGTGTTCGTGCCAGTAGTTCCACTTATTTCTTCACTATATCTTTTTTATTGTAATTATGCTTAAACTATTTACTTTAGTTGTTTTTGTTTTTTCGCCAAATATACGTCATATTTCATGTTGGCGATAGTCCCACAAAAACTGTCTGTAAAATGTTATATTTAAGAATATGGGACGCTGTGAAATTTCGTTTTTAAATAGAGATGTTTGCAACAAAAAGGGAGATCGTTTCTCTTTAATACATCATCTCTTCAACAGAAGCGAGTTTTCTTTAGAATCCACGAAATACCTATTGTACATCACCTTCAAGATTGGTGCATGTTTGTTTCAAACATCCTCTTGAAGCAACAAAAAAAAATAGAACAGCACTTATTTTACTATAAAATGTTTCCAAACGCGTCTTCGAGCAAGCGCGTCCGTGGCTGAAATTCAGCTTCAGGAACTCGCCGAGAAGGGTCAAGAGATGGCTGGCTCCAACCGCCCAAGTTGGCCGTGGTACTTGTACTTTTGCTGTGCCATCGTCTGTCGAGGACAACAAGGTGGTATTGCCACCTCTCCCAAAAGGGGACACTATTTTAATTGCACTTCTTTTGCACTGCAATTTGAAAGGTCGCCTCTATCGTATTGAAGATTTCAGGGAAGAACTTTAGCAGTGCACCGTCCTGTCCGAGATTGTGGTGCTCGGGCCTTCCAGATGAAGCACGACTGGTTGGCCAATGCTGCGAACGCCGGAAGCACGAGCAGCGGCTCATCGACTACAAAGAGATGAAGGTGGAGGACATGAGGTGTGTTGTCATCAACCCCAACAGCATGAAGGTTCGTCTACGCCTCCATTGAGTTACGTATTATGCAGCTCACGACGTGGTAAGCAAATTTTTAGAACCCTTCGGCAAGGTCATCGAAATCGGACGTCAGAAGTGGCGTGTCGAGGGATTCGAGGACATCGAGTCGACTACCCAGGTGGTGCGCATGACGCGGAAGAGCGGCGTTACGCCCGACGGAATGCCTCATCAGCTGCGACTTCAGGGGGCCAACGTTTTTATTGTCATCCCAGAGAGAGCGCCGGTCTGCCTGCGCTGTATGCGCGCCGGGCACATCAGGCGCGAGTGCCAAGTGGCGAAGTGCTAGGTGTGATCCAGCTTCGGCCATGAGAAGGGGCAGTGCGTGAAGACCTACGCCCGAGTAACTGGCGTAGCGGTAGCGAAAGACCTTTCGCCCCTAACCATTGATGTCGACGAAGCTGAGCGCTCCACTCAGGGACAGAAAGACGAAGCTCCACCGTCCGGTGAGCCCTGTCGTCATCCTGTTGGAGCGGACAGTTCGACTGAAGTCTCGGCCGCAGAGAGCAAGAAGGAGGCGGCTGGTGGCATCCCTCAACCAGGCAGCCCGGCACCCCTCCCACGGGGACGCTACTTAAGAAAGCAGCCCGTGAAGCCACCCCGGCGTCCGAGAAGGCGCCCTCCTGACGCGACGACACCATGGACGAAGTCACCGAGTCTATCAACCGTGGCCTCGATGAGAACCCTCCATCGACGCCGGGCACGGCATGCAGGCCCAACCCGTGGATGGAGAAAACGAAGAATGGGCGTTTCCAGCCCACAGCAACCTTCCCTCAAGATTACCGAAGGTGACTCAACAGCAAGTAAGGCCAAGGTTGACGCCTGGTTACAAGAACTGACGTCCGAACGCCAAGGCAAGTGCTGCAGCAAGACACATCATGTGTACGTTCCAACCTGCAATAAATAGTCGGATCACTAAATATTACAGGTTTAAGGGACAGGAAAAAACAAAACAATTGCAGCTCTTTCTGCACAAAGAGAAACCCGATTTCTTAGCCGTGCAAGAAACTAAAATGGCTGAGGAGGAACCTAGGTTGCTAATGCACTTAGACCTGTTTTGCAGACGAACTATGTTTGTGTCACACACGCAATATGTTTTTCTGACGTTTTTTTTTCTTTTTTGAAACGTTTTTGGTTTTGTCAGAGTTAGTTGCAACAACTGTCAGGGGTGGGCGGTTCAACATGTGGGATTTTCTTTTGGCGTCTTTTTAGTGGCGAATCGTTTGTGTGTGTGCGCGTAGTGCGGTCAAATACCGTTTTTTTTTGTGGAATAGGCCGTTTTATAGAATGCGATAAAACGATTGCTTTGTTGGGCGATTGCAACTGCCGTAGTCAGGGCAGCAGACAGAACGCCCTTCAGGCAAAACAGTGACAATAGTTTGCATGTTTTAAACAAACTAGTAGAAGACTTCGACTTGGTTGACGCTGGAACGGTGAAGAATGAGACAAGCGACATCCGTTTCTCCCAGTTTTAAGCTTCGTCTCCTGCGCGTCTAGATAGAATATGCGTGTCGGCCTCCGCGGCAGCAATGTTAAGAATGGATCGCGCCACGCCAGTTTTCTTTTTTGGATCATTGCATCATTCCGACAACTATCCCCGAAAAGCGCCGACGAAGGCCAAGTTTTCTTGGAGCAATAAATATCTTTTTCAAAACTTTTTTTCTTCTTTTTTTGAAGAGAAGTGGGCGATATATTTGAGAGATGGGAGCTCATCAAGTAGGCAGAGAAGATGCTTGTTATCGGAAGGTCGTCAATTTTAGCGTACGAGGCACGTTGCGACGATCGTGACTTAGACAAAGATTTGCAAGCTCTGTGAAGCAGATACTAACCGAATAATATCACGTTTCAATTTCGGTTACGGTTACCGTTTCCTGTTAATATCGTTTTCGTTTCGGTTTTTTACGGTTTTAATTTTTACGCTCTCGGTTGCCTGTTACACGTTCCTAAAGCCGTCCTTTTCGGTTTCTTCAAATATTTGTTTTATACATTGTAGTCTGGCCCTTCCAGCCGCCATGACAGGCACTCGAGACCACTTCCTGTCCGGGTTAAGTTTTTATACTTTTAAAGGGCAACATCACCGCTAAGTTTCGTTCGTTCCACAATTAAATCTTTTCTTTTTTTACGTTTTTCGCTTCCACAGGCTTCCCGAGTGCTGTAATGCCTCGCAATTGATTGGGCAAATTTACTATGGCAGAACTCCGCGAAAAAAACAATACAGCCAGCCGCGGAAGTCGAGCGGGCAGTCTCTGTCACGCGAGCTTCGATTTCACGCTCAACACCAGAATCGCTTAATTTTAATATTAAGTATTCACACATAAAACTTTTTAGGAATAGCGAAGATACTTCATCGAACGAATTACACTCGAGTTCTTATGAAAATAAATATTGATTAAAACGGTAATGATATTCGCCCAGATATATTTTCTGTTTATTCCTGAATGCAGGCTTTCATTACACTCAGTGGCGTCACAAGGGGGGGGGGGGGGTGGACCGCCCCGGGTGCAGCGCTCCGGCCGGGGGTGTCGCGGCGGGCCACAAGGGGAGGGGAGGGGTTTTCGCGGAGAGCGACAAGCCGGGGGGGGGTTGCAGGCAGCCAACGAGCTGGTGGGGAGGGGGAGGGGTGTCGCCGTGGGTAACCGCCCCGGGTGCCGCTGACCCTAGTGACGCCGCTGATTACACGGATTAAACTAAATGGTTCTGCATCAAATATTTAATACACAAAATACAAAATATTAGTTTTGATTTCTTTTTTTATCTTAGAGCATACTTACTTGCTTACGTTAATTTTAATGTGCTTGAGTGCTTGTGAACAGGTGGTTTATGTAAGAGTCCTGAACAAAACTGCAGAAAACACCAATGGGAGAATGGGAGGGCTTTTCGCATGGAACCAAACCTGGGGTTCGGTTCCACTTCAATTTCAGACACGTCGTTTTTCCAAGTTCAAGAGCCAGATTTTTCTACTCAGCTTGTAATAAAGCGTCTGTTCGTCACACGATTAAAGCAAGTCATGCAACAGAATCGGTGCCATCCTTTCAATTTTATTACTCACCCACGTCGTCAAACAAAAGTGGGCTTGTATGTGTGTGCCGAAACAGAAAAGTTCGAATAAATGCGATATATCTGGTGTAAACATACAAAATCGGACGCGAAACTATTTTTCTTACCTTATCGCCTGATTTCTAGATTTCAAATTAGTCATTTGATGTCCAAGTCCGCACCTGTATTCACGTGAATATCATTCACAGGATTGCCGCGCGGTAGTCGACGTTATCACAATCACGAGATCTCCACTCGTCGTCGAAAATACGCCGTTTGATGTTTGCGTAGAATGTGCGGCACAATCGTATTACACATTGCGACGGCTTTGTCACAATCACGATAACTCTACGCGTCGTCAAAAACGCACCACTCGCATTTTCCCGGGCACGATCGAGCACGGGTGGCACAATCGTTCGCACCCTCCTTCAACTACGTCCGACAGGCGTAGCGTACTTTGCTTTGGCTAGCTCGAACACTCACAGTGACACCGCGGTGTTGACGAAACGATGATGTTCTCACTCATGCTCTCGTGGGCACGGAGCACACAAAAGAATTACATTCCTCGCGTGATTCGTGGACGTCTAACTTTGTTGAATGTCTCAAGTGTACTACGAGTTTCCATTGGGTCGTCGGGCAGTGCCACGTAACTTTTGCCACGGAGGCCAAATAAAACGAGATGCACTCAAGAAATACACTCATCTATCCTGCGTCCGGTTTTGGACTTACCTTTTTTGATTTTCTGCGGAGAAAAAATGAAAAAAGACGCGCTGCACATTCTTGCTCATTGAATCATACACAAAAGGCTGGTAAACCGGAAGTTGTCTTGGCCACAGGAAGTTCGGCCATTACTGGTTTATGTTTATGTTTTTTTAAAGAATAGCTTGTTTTATATTATAAATAGTTACAGTCAACAAAACATAATTCTGAAAAACTTAAAATTTAATAACGTAATCTATTCTGACTATATAATCAAAACAACCAAACAGTGCTCTCCTTTCTAAATGTAGAATGCTTGAGTTGATCATCCATTCATCATCCTATCCAAAACCAACTGAGCCTGCCTGTCGCGAGTGTGCGTCGCGGTAGAACCCTAGTCGAACTCTCTCGAATAGAGACTTTTCATTATAAGGTCGTCCACCGATTCCGACTAAGTATTCTTAATCTTAAATTTCAATTGAAAAATATTTTTACCAAAATTTCATTTCCAGTAAAAAATTATTTTACTGGATGATGAGATTCATTTCAATTCCGGTAAAGCCGAAATTTACTAAAATGTCACCAAATTTTTTACCGGAATGTCACCGGATTTCTTACCGGAATATTATTTCCAGTAATGCCGGAATTTCTTGGAAGTCACCGGATTTGACTAAATTCACCGAAGCTTAGCGTGTTTTTTTCTTTCGGACCGCAATGGAAGACATTTAGGAAGAGGCCTATGAACCGTGGGTATTGTAAGCATACCAGATGCTGGACGATTCGGTAACAATAAAAACAGATATTCTATATAGACCTTAAAGTTTCATGTCTTGATTTTACAGGGTCGATACCAGTGAAACAATTTGCACAGCTGTAGACAAAAGCAATCAGACCAAATAGGAACAAGTGAGTTCTTTGTCGCAAAAAGATATCTTTCAAGTTACTTACAATGCCGCTCGGTAAAATCCTAGACGTACGGTAGTTCAAATAATAAAACCGAGCAGGTGCACCACACGGACACACACACACATTGCCAGTAGCACATTTAGAGTTTAGCGAAAACCACGAACGCGCACCAAAATCCACCGTGGTTGAGAATAAATCATGGGCACAGTCACGTTGTCATCTCTGATCAGTGTTGCCATTTTAGCGATTTTGTCGCTAGATTTAGCGATTTTCTCTACATTTAGCGACGGATTTTCTTAATTTAGCGGCTAGCGACTTTTTCAGCGACTTTGGTGGTCAACCGTAATCTTGTTATTTTGAACAATTTTAGAGATGCTCGCGGGCTTAACCCTGTTGCTTCTCTAGCGGAGTTTGCTTTGGATATATGCTCATAGGCTGCGCGCTAAAAAAAATGTCAACACCCTCAACCTTGCAGACCATCTCTCCCGCGCCCAGATACCCATGTGCTGTCCGCCAAACGTCATCCTGACTATAAGAGCTGGCCTCAAAAGGCACGCAAAGACGTGTTTCGACTACGAACTTCAAGAAGAAGTTGTTCGGCGAAGTTGCGTGCCTTTGGCACAGCTGAAGCCTACAAAGCTGGCAACGAACAGTCGACATCGGCAGATTTAGGCAGGGGGTAAAGGTGGGTGAGGAGGAGTGGCAAAGCCTGTGCGCCGACATCTGGCGTCCCGAGTGAAAGATCGCGAAAGAGAGCGACAGAACACGAGAGAAAGAAAGCAATGTTGCCAGCTGAAGGACGACAGTCGCAATGGTAATCGCGAAGACTGAAAACTCTCAGCAATATAAACAGTGACAATTTAACGTTGTAAACTAAAGTCTGAGCTATTCTAACGCTTATAAAAAGCAATCTACTGATTACGCTGCATTAACTTCCCTTCTGCCAAAATATCGGAAACCTGGTGGTTTCGCGGTTTCGTATTCCTCGGCCGCGCCCAACGAGATAGGCCGCGCCCCACGTGCGAAGCCGGGCATCTGGTTTAGATTAGCGTTGACGCGAGGCCGTACATCTTCGCGCTATGCAAAAAGAAAGCTTCGAAAGGAACGCGAATATCTTTCCACCGGTAAGTTCGCGGATTGTTGAAGTTCATGAAGCTGCTCTGATTATATTCGTATAATCGAAGGCAGTTGGTAACCATGTGGGACCCCGAGGGTCTGCCTGCATGCTCCGCCGCTTGCGGCAGCCAGAATGCATGGGAAAATGGCGGACCTTTTCCTCTAGAGTTAGTATGTACGATCTCTATGGATTTAGGTGACTTGAGTGCAGTCACTATCGAGGAAGAACTCTTCTTCTAGACTGTTCCGTTGAACTGTTCTTGAAGACAAAGCAGTCCTTATTTCCGTGTTAAAATTAACAAGTACCCGTTTTTTATTCGTACTTACCGCCTAGTCGTTTCCCAAATAAAACATTAAAAATAAAAACCGTCCTAGTTGTTTTTCAGTGCAAGTATAACCTCTGAAAGTACCTGAGATATGATAATTTGAGGTTCACTTACTTTAAACAGTTTAATAAGCTTTTGGAATTCAGCGAATATTTTAGCGACTTCCTGACGAATCTAGCAACTGTTTAGTGACTTTCTAATCTCAATTTAGCGGCGCGCGCAAAAAAAAGTTGGCAACACAGTCTCTGATGCCGTCGCCGTGGGTTCACCACGCGGACACACACACTGTCAGTAGCACGCTTAGCGCAAACCACAAACGCGCGGAACGAACATCCACCGCCGTTGAGAAATCACGTGTACAGTCAAGGCGTCTCCGGCGTGTTTTTCGCAAACCGGATGCTTCTGAAGCCGGACGAACAAAGAGACGTGAGAAACAGGTCACTGAAAGATATTTTCTTTTACTCGCACACCCAGCTGCTCTGGAAGATACAGGTCGCGCACATGGAACGGAAGCCGACAGTGAGCATCCGTCGGGGCCGTTGCTGGTTAACGAACAAAAAACCGGCTTCCCCCCTCTATGAAAAAAACACGAAAAAAGATTTTTCTAAATTTTTTACGAACCCAATGCGAAAGAGAGGGTGAGGACTTGTCCGGCTTCCCTCCTCTCGCTTCGGCTTCCAGTAAGTTCGGTAAACGGGTCACTCGTTCCGGTAAATCTTTTCAGGAAAGTGGCTGCGAGTAAAGTTCCGTCAAATATTCCAACAAAGGTTAGTAAACTACGCTGGTTTTGGATGAAAACGGGTGAAACTTGACCAGTTTTCACCGGATATCACTGGAACTTCACCGGATGTCACTAGAATTTTTACCCGATTTTGAATAGGGCGGAAATGTATTATTATGTACACCACTCGTTGACAATAACTCTGTCAAATGGCCACGATATTTCATGATCCCTCCTCAGAACATTCTTCAAAAAATTAATATTTTTATTTTTTGCTTCATACCGGTTGATATTGGTTACCGGTGAATAATTCAGGGTTACGATTACGGTTATGTTTTTTTAATTTAAAATAACGGTTTTGCTCCGGTTACGGTTACTGAACAAATTTGGTTCCTAAACGGTTTTCGGTTTTGGTTACGGTTACGCTTTGAGTTCCTGCTGTCAATGGCTGGGTGTGAGCGGCCCAACACATCTCTTAAAGACTTGGAAGCAGTAAAGGAACGCCTGGAGCATTTCCATCAAGAGCGTCACCGCGGAGACATTGTTCGCGCTCGATAAGAGAAGTACCTGATGGCGAGCAGCCGACAAAACGGATTTTGACAGATAAGAAAGGTACGCGCCTCGCAACGAATTTGACGATATCGAATACATCGGAGTTGCGAACCAACACTTCCCGAGTGGGTACGAACAAACACGGCTTCTCTTAACGAATTACAGAATATAGTTTTAGGAGAATTAGGTTCTAAAAATAAAATATCTACGTATATATCTTTCTAGACCCCCAAATAGCCCGTTCGATTTGAGCATAACAGGTAATTTGTTGTATTTATGTTAATACAGCAGGACGTTAGTCAGCACTAATAGGTGTGTGGTGCCACCTCTGTAGTGGATAAATTTAGCCAGTGCCATACCACTTCTAGCCTTGGTTTTCTGACGTGCACCACACAGTAGTAACATATGGCCGCACACCGGTGCAATGCTCAGCCAGATCAAAGCGTGCAGGGGTACGGTGTTTCAGAATGCGATTTATTTGCATTGAAAACTCTTTATGACAAATAGCAAGAATGTATTTACGTAATTATATGAAACACTCAAATACTTGTCTTTTGTCCTTCGATCCTCTTTCGTCACTCGCTTTCTGTTTTCTTCCTTGTTTTCTTCCCGCTCGTCCACGGTCGCGTTCCATACTTGTGCTTTTGTTCCTTTCATGTTAGTTCAGCACATGGTGGTTCAGCATCTACAGGACACCACTACTCCGGTATTTTAGAAGCAACCATCTCATCTTCTTCCTTTTCCGTTCGAGTATGCAACGCGCGGATTTAACCAACAATCCGTGGGTTCTCCAGGCCGAGCTTTCACTCCTCATTCTCTGAGCTGGGGTGCGTTAACACACTAGGATTCCAATTTTCGGGAAATCGAGATATTCGAACGTTCATCAAAATAGTATTAAAAGTGTTTATCCTTTTAGTTTCGCCTGGTTATGTACCAAGACCACCGAATTCGCCTAATTAGAATGAAACGACAAGAAAATAAAGGGTTTGAAGACCATGTTTGACAAGATTACTCGGTAAACAAAAGGGATTGAAATGAAATTCTATTACTGAAAGGAATCGCGTACTTTGCGACTATGGGCAATTAACGAGCTTTTATGAGCTTCGTTGAAGCGCACCTAAAGGTTCAGTTGAACAAAAGACGTTCTATCCTTGTCTTAATGCCTCCATTGCATAAAGAAATGTAGTGCATTCAAATGTTTCAATGTGTCTTCTTTAACCGGCATTAAATGTTTCCGCTCTTCTTTCAACCCATGAACTGGAAGCGGGTTATTATTCGAAACAACTGAGGTATTAATTGGATTCATATCATTGCAAATTTGAAGATTAATCTTATTTCGGTCAACTCAGCCATATTGCGAAAAGGAGAAGTCTTCTACACTTAATATATAACTACACAAAGTTAACAAAATCGTATACTCATCCTGAAAACACTTTTCTACTAGAGCTGTAAAACAGTGTAAATCTTCGCTCCGCTTCACAAATTATAATGACATTTCTCTCCAGTTCACAAAAGAATATTTATATAATTAGGCCTGCCCCAAGTTGAAATGTCATTTTGTGATAAACCTGATAGACATAACATATGGTCACAGAGTTGCATAGTTAGTTTCTATTAGGCAATTGGAAGTTATAAGATAAATATTTTATTAATTCTTCAGCCAACTTTATTAGATTCATTGCCGTTTCTTCAGCCTTGACAAAATACCGACTTCCGTGACAGAAGGAAATATGATTATTTAGCAACCATTTCTATACGCTCTGTAGATGCCGTCTGTATATTTGTGGTGACTAGAATGTCATTAAACTTGGGGTGTGCACATATAGTTCAACTGGAATAGCGCGGAATCATCCCTAGCTTGAACAATGCATAGATCCGGTATACTTTGGCTTTCTTTTCTGCAAAGAAAGCTATGAGAGATGCAGTGCTATTCAATTCAAAGTACTATTCCCACACCCATAAAAATCACAAAGTAAAATCAGACACCCCGGTAAGAACTTTATGTCATTAAAAGCATATGTAGAGAAAACTTCAAGGAGAGGTGCACTAAGACTGGAGCGCTACACGTCAAAACACTCTCTGACTTCAAGACACGCGTGATCAGGGCGACACGAGACCAGTGCTTAACACATTCCAACCATCAATCCACCAACTGGGTATCTTCAGTTTGTCATTTTTTGTAAATATGTATATATATAATTTGTTTTTTACCTCGTGCTCTGATTTAGGTAAGCTACCAACACATCCTTCCATAATACTCGTTATAAGGTTTTCTTTGGCTAGTTGGTTGAAGAACATTTGGTGATAAAACAGCGCAACGGGACACCGACGAATCAAAGACAATACAGTACACAGCGCTAACTATCAAATGAAAGTTCATTTTCCCCACACCCTGTATAGTTTAAACATAAGTGCTAAATCCAAATAAGCATATTGCAAAGTTCCCCGCACTCTGCCTATTTGGATTCGCTCATGTGTTTCTACAAGAGCCGTGGGCGAAAGAAATCTTCATTTGCTAGTCAGTTCTGTGTATTGTCTTTCTTTACTTTGTATGCATCCGTTGCGCTGTTTTACTGCAAAATGACCAGAATACCCGTTTACTTTCCTTCGTATAAAATAAATCATTCGGCCCTTGGCAAAGTGCAGTGAAAAATTAATCCATCCATGCCAATACTCGTCTGAAGAGTGTGCAATACTCTCAAGACGGGTGACGTTGCGTGATCGGCCATCAGGTTCCATGGCCCAGTAAAAAATCACGTAGTCGCGTGACTGTCGTATTTAGCAGTTGCGTGACCTGGTGGCCTGGTCACGCGGTACATCATTCGCGACGCTCCATCTGTCACCTTCCCCCATTACGCTTCATTTCCGTTTTTAAGCACCCCCATGCCAAAAGAAAATAAATTATTCGTTAAACTTTGGATTTGTGCCCTTCGACGCCTTATACAGATACAGTATTTTTGAAACAAAAACAAAATAATAGGTCGATAAAAATAAAAGAATAAGGTATGGTATGGTTAGACATTTGAAAAAAAAACGGTGTACATCATTTTAAACGACGTAGCCTAAGCTACTTTGATGCCCTGAAAAACATGAAACAAATCCGAAAAAAAAGAACTATGGAGGTTCTAATTAAATAAAAAAAGGCAAATTGGACGTTTAGTGTTTATACAGCGTGAGGTCGGTCTGGCAGGATGGGGCGACCCTGGTTTGCACTCTAGGCGAGCAATTTTGCCAGTGCAAAATGACTGCTAACTTGGAGTCTTAAAGGGGTTCACGCAGTAGTGATACACGACCGCATGTCGGTACGACGCTCATTCAGATCGAAACGAACAGAGGTGGGGCTCGAACCCAGGATCCCTGGGTTCTGCAGCACGAGCTTTCGCTCCACGCGCGTCGAGCTACCAAAGCGTCGCCCGGCGCCGTATTCGTGAGAATAAGAAAGCGTCGGCCAAAAGCGGGAGACTTGAAATGCCTGCGAGTACCAAAGGACGCGTATACGCACATTACGGGTCTTGACAGCAGGTGCCGCGCCGCAAGGTAGCGCAGTGATGCAGCTCGACCACAATTCGCATGGTCCGTAAACGTTTGTGGCCGAGTGTACATATACGTGCGCTCACTGTTGTGCTTTAAGACATGTAATTCTTTTTTTCTCTAGGACATTGAGTAAAATGCATACTCCATCAAGCAGGATAAGCGTATTAACTGAATAATACTGAGTGCTGATCCTAGTTTGTAAAATTGCAAATGATGGAAGTGGTACCTTGGGCTGAGTTTGGCTGTTTTCTAATTATAGTCTACATTTGTCAGAAAGGGTACAGGTTGGGGCAGTATCAGCTGACCCAACGGAACTAAGGCCTGGGTGGAAAAAGAAAGCGTCGCGGGACACAACGAGCACGTTATTCTGGTAAAACAAAAATTTCAATGCGCAGTCATATTTTCTGTTGTCGCAGGGAGTTAGTCGGTTTCATTGCTTAGCATTCCGAAGGCACCGCATACGTCAGTGTGTTTCTTTACTCTGTTTCACCATATGATGTACCGAAGTGGACACCACAGTCCACCAGAGCCAATCCACCGCTGTGAACGTACATTGTCGATATCCGTCGCGCGCGTCGCACCGCCCCTCTCTGACGTCACGTGACACAACACGCTGACTTCAAGCGGCTGGAGTGTCTCCTCTGGCGTCCTCTGTGGCCTGTGGTCAGGTGAATTGGAGACTAAACTGGGTCAGCTCATATTGTCGCTGATTTTACATATAAAAGCAAATTACTATCATCGTTTTGGGATATGACTCATCGTATCATTTTTGCGCTCCCTCGTTTCTCACTGTGAAGATAGATATAAGGATGCGTGTAATCAAGCACGTTCTAAATAATCATAATAATTATTTTTTAATACGACGAGCCGTGACCGCACCGTTATGTAATACATTTCGCACTTTCCCAAATTTCAGGAAGCAGACCTGGGGGTCGGAGATATCAGCATCACCCGAGAACGACTCGAATACATAGACTTCACGGCGCCCTTCATGCAGAATGGAATCGGGATCCTGTACCGTAATGTGGACAGGCAGTTCGAAGAGATCCCACGCTTCCTGCGCCCCTGGACGTCCGAACTGTGGCTGTACGTCTTGACGGCGGTCCTGGCAACATCGGTGCTCTTCTCCTTCCTGTCGAGGCTTAGCTCGGCTGAGTGGGTGTGCAAGAGGAGAGCGGGGTCGTCGTGCCGCAAGTTGGCCGGGAAGGGACGCCTCAAGAACAGGTTCACGTTGATCAACAGCTTTTGGTTCGTATTGGCATCGCTACTGCAACAAGGAACGGACATGTTCCCAAGGTACGAATTGCAGCTCTTGCCATTCTTCGTGGAACTTGCTAAGCTAACGTAAAGGCAGCTATAAGGTAGAATATCATGTAGGGATTATTCAGCGTGTCGAAATAGTGTTAGGTAAAACCTCTAACGAGCAATTATCCGGTAAAATTGGCGGGTTAGACATCAACCTCCAAATTTAGTGCATGGTGGCCAGCTATAAAAACGGATAATAGTTTTAATAAAGAATCAGTTTATATGCGCACCACAGTAGTTTTATCAGGAAGCCGATGCGCATACCCCACTAAAATTAACCATTTGTACGTTATGCACAAATGACATACGAACTTGGCATGCTTGTCTTGAGTAATTAATCGAAACAATGTTGTTGTGTGCTAGAATACCTACAGAGCAGAGCGTAATGAACGTGGGGGAAATAGTGCAACTTTACACACTTAGGGACGGGACAGAGGTGTTGCACGCCCTCCCTTCACCGAGCTAAGCCAACACGCTGAGCGACTGGGCGGGTGAGCGTGCGCGGGGAGAGCAGAGGAACAAGAGAAGCTGGCCATCGCAGATGCAGCTCGGGGTACGGTCGTCGATCTGTTGTCAGCGTTTCGGTGGTACCATGGTCAAATTATCAATGCGACCACTTTCGTCTGCTAGGAGCCCCAACGAGCAAGCTATTTTCACACCCATCCTTTTTTAATCCAACCTAACAATGTTGTCGGCTATGGAAAATATTTGGTGCAGTGCCCATTGTTTTTCTCCTATGCCCAAAGGTAAACTTATAATTCGATAGTATTCTTTAGCTGACACACCGACCCTCCCCCCCCCCGCATAAGGAGACCCTTCTGCACTCCTAATGCGCAATAGGTATGCGCAGTAGGTATGCGCAGTAGACCATTTCATCTCATATTCTCACACTCCTTCACATTCGCACCCTCTTTGAAGGACCTGAAGACCTTGACATCGTCCTTGACGTCAACCTAGAGGTCGTTCTTAAGGACGTCCTAGAGGTCGTCCTAGACATCATTTTTGACGTCATCCTCTAGAACGTCGTCATGGACGTTTTAATTGAAGTCGTCCTCGACGTCGTTCTTGAGGTCGTCTTTGAGATCGCTCTAGAAATCGTCCTGGAGGTGGTACTAGAGGTCATCCTTAAGATCGCCCTCAAGGTCGTTCCCACGTCATCCTTGACGTTTTCCCAGACGTCATTCCTGAGGACGTCCTAGAGGTCGTCGTCGACGACATCTTTGATGTTGTCCCCTGGGACGTCGTCCTCGTCGTTGTCGTAGACGTCGTCCTTAAGGTTGTCCTAGACGTATACTAATGCAATTTGTAGCCGAACAACCATAGAGGTTTCTACAGAAAATTTTTAGTAAATATCGACATACACCAGCTTTTATTAAAAATAAGTTTTTGATAACATAAAAAATAGTTCAACACAACAGATCTAGGCAACGTTACGACGGTGATGTCATCTCTTTGCAAAGTGCCTCTCACCCTCCAGCATCCGCGTCTGGCGGTGGCGATAGAATGCGGATATTTTATAATATGACGGAACCACGATTGAACGATTAAAAAGCGACGAAATGTCTCTATGAGGCGATGTTCACATAAGCCTAATACTGTTAAAGCAAGAAATGTCATTGTTGGTACCTGTAAGTGTTATTCCAGTAAGAAGGAAATCTTGTCGGCAAGATAGACCGCACTGTTTTTCTTTTTTTTCTTGCTGACAGGTTGCTTTTTATTTAAATATTCCAGTCGACAAATAGGGTGTTGGTAACTACTTTACAAATCTCATTTTGTTATTAGAATCATGTGACCCTCGGGAGGGATGAAGCACCGGCATGATTTGTTGGTGAAGGAAGCCGAAAACTTCTAAAAGCTGCACCTTGGCGCTTTTTTACACCTAATACGTATGTGCAGCCGCATATTGTACATAAACAATGAAGTTTTATAGCAAAGTTTTTTTTTAACTTAACTAGAACACAGTCATGAACATGCATCGGCTTTATAAGGCATAAATCAATTTGTCTAAATTCGAACTTGCATTAAATATTGTACCCTTTTTAAGAACGTTCATTTGGTTTTATTCACTCTTAATAAAAGTTAAATTTGAGGAAATCTGGAAAAGATCATCCATTAGAAGGGTTGTTTTTCCTGCATCCTTGAATAACCAGCGCAATTGTTTTGATACTAAAAATAAATTGCATGCCTCAATTTTAGATTGCCTTATCACAGACTGTAGCAAGCACTATTTAATGTCAAGCAGGAGCCAAATAAAAGAATGTTTGAGCGGTAACTAAAAATACTGCAGGTTGATTTGGCGTCTTTGTGCTATGAATTCCTAGTTTTTTTAGGCCAGTAGTTTGAGTAGTTTTAGGAAATGAGTCAGAAGTTTCTAATAGCTTAACGATAGATAACTGTTTACTTCAGATAAATATCGACGTGACTGTTGTGCAGTTAGAGATCAGACACTTCTAAGGTACTAATATTTATGGTTGGAGGCCTCACTTTCCGATCTCGGTACAGCCTTGAGCCAGAACCAAAATCGGAGGCTGAACTCTAAACGAGAGCAATAACTGACCGAGAGTGCACAAATACTCAGATTTCCGACATTAGTTTACTATAAGACGAAACAAAATATTTCATTTTTTTCCGATGATAGATTGTTTTTGGTTTTTTTGTACCGTCGAAAAAATGATGTGCTGTAAAGAAGAAAATAAAACGAAATTGCTAGAAAAGAGGGTTTTGACACTGGTATTGATAAAACAGAAAGGAAATCAGTGACGACAGCTCAGCCAGTCCGGTCGAATTACCGTAGTGTGTCTCAGTGACGCTGCTACCAGAAAATCTAATAATAGCAAAGTGCCAGACGAGTGACGACAGTGTTAATGGGGAACGACATATTAAATCTTCCCAGACGCTGAGTGGTCTTATTGATTGCAGCCATTGATTTAAGTGAAGCAGTCTAGCAAAAATAGCACAAGAAACTCGGAAGAAAGAGCAATAATAAGAAAATAAATCATGACTTAATTCGCGAATTGCTGAGTTCTGAAATAAAATTAACTATTGGGCTATTTGGTTGAACACTGTAGAAACTGAAACGCCAAGGACGACACACAAGAACGAGAAGAACACAAGATAAGCGCTTCTCTTGTGTTATTCTTGTTCCTGTGTCTCGTCCATTGCGCTTCAGTATTTATAATGCTCAGTTCTGAATGAAGAATGAGACACAACTTTAATTATGGCGGACTCATTGCCAAGTACCGAATCAAAACGTGGTGGTTGCTATGAAAGAAAAATTTTTGCGTTTTTTTGTTGTTGAAATGTTTAGACCGAAATGTGTAATAAAAGATGCAGTATATGATTATTTACGTCACCATGAGGTTCCCACCATATTTACATGAGCTCAAACCAATCTACCGTAATCAAGTTATGACTAGTACCATTTAAGTCTCGTGCCATGTTCATCATCATCACAAAGCTCTAGTCCCAGGTCATTTGGCAAATTAATTTATCTCACCTTGCCTTATAAAATAATATTAATAATAATCTTTAATTTTATGTGCCCATAAACAACCCGAAGGTCTTCACTTTGGCGCACAAGTCAATGCTAAAGTCGAACAGAATTAAAGTAACACAATAAAAGCAAAGCACAGGTCAAAGGTGTGTTAGAAGCACTTTCAATTGCTTGCGGTAAAGAGATATATTGTTGAATATATCAATATTTTTTATCATTAGGGCGATTATATAACGATTTTATACGTGACAGGAGCGAGGATCTACACGTAGTATTGACGTAAAAACCAGCAGGATTCCTAGTTAACCGAGAAGGGACATGAATGTTAATTCTGGATAAAATGGATATTGTTATCTATCATCCCATTTACTACCTTATGTAGAAAAATTAAGTCACCTCGGCCCTTCTTTCGGACAATGGCCTCAGAGAAATATTATCAGCGAGAAAGTAATAATCATAATAAAAACGAGTTTGAAAATAGCGGTCATAAACAATACGTACGAAACGCTTTTGCACAGTTTAAATTTTCGCTGACTGCGTTGCAGATATTGAGTTCCATGCTGCAGATGCGAATTCAAGCCGTGATCCTACTAGAGAGCCAAGTGAACGAATAATAGAGAGCCTTATTCATTCATTAAGGTTTATTGTAAACTCTGCTCCTTTTTTCATTGCTGACATTATTGATGCTAACATTTTTGTCTCTGAAACGCTATAGATGTTTGCAAACACGGGTTCCCGACTGGTGTCCCATGCGTACAAACACGTGCGGCATGATGGTGAAGGTAGCCTTGGCGGGCTTGCACTTGCTCACGCTTGCTCACACGAGCGAGAACATGGCGGCCGCCAGATTCCCTGCTTTCGATCGACTATTACAAACCATGTTTGCAGAAATCCGTGACCCCTTTATTTATTTTTTGTTGCTAGTTTTAAAGCGTGACATGCTTTTTAACGCTACACCCCTATCCCAGATGTTCGTCTGTCCGTGAATTTTCCGCTGAATTAGGCGAGGAAAGTGGCGTCACGTGATGTCCCGTGACGTCACAATTCTTACACACCTTGAGGAAATTGGCGGCACGTGACCTATACTTCCACTCAGTTTCCCCCTAAATTCACGGAAAATGTCACGTCTTGTGGCGGAAACATCAATTCAATTTCCCCCTAAATTTAGCGAAAAATTGAGTTCACGTGGCCTATACACCAAATCAGTTACCAGCTAAATATGAGGGGAAATTTATGTACTGTGATGCAGACACCAATGGAGTTTCCCTCTCTAAATTTAGCGTGGGAAATCGACGTCTTGTGACCTTACATCACGTGACCTCTGTAGCGATTAAGTGTCCCCGCTAAATTTAGCGAGAAAATTCACGCCACGTGAGATACCACCCTATAATGCATTTAATGTGTTATATGACTTTTTTATTAGTTTTGATATGTTACAGAATGGTTGACGCTTTTGTATTTAACGAAGAAAATGATCCTGTAGTCAGCTGCGAGATTATTGTTTTTGTTTCTTGTTTTAGGGGCTCATCCCGCTCGAAAGCAGATATTTTCTGTGTGACGCTCATTTAAGATTACAAATTACCATAAACATCTAATTTCGCTTTTGGTGGTTTTGTTGATGCCCAAAAGAATCGGCTCTGCCAAGTTAGCTGACTCCGGTGAAATAATATTAACGAAATTTATTGCTCTGAAAGAAAGGAAGCATGAAAATATAATATTATTATGAACTGCTTCACAGTAATCCGGTTAATCAGCAAAAGCAATGTGTCATCAGGGTTCGTGCTTGATGGACGCAAAGGGCCGGAAAATATTTTTCAATTCCGGACAACTGGGAAACAGAGGGACAGGGGAGCAGGAATCTCCAATTTTGTAGATTCATGTTGTCCTGTCCTTCTTTTCCCAACTGTCCAAGGTTAAAAAAATAAAGTCAGTTCTTTACCAGCTTGCCTGCATCCTTGCACTAACTAAAACATTTTTCTAGTTTCATTTTGAGAAATAAACCTCACGTGGCATTTCGCATCGAGAAGAAAATCACAAGATAGGTGCATCTGATAAGCAACACGTAACAATTACATTAGGCTGCGCTCTTAATGTTTTTCTGTCACTTTTCTCCTTACGTTTTTAGCTGGACGATTTCAATTAAAGGAAGCAGTTGAGTTCAACTATCTCTACAGCGAGACTAGGTGTAGAAGAAATTAGCTCGGCTTTATCTTCCAACTTACATTGAAAGATAAATATTTCAAAGCTTGATTGACTCTCGGCAATTTCGCTCTACAAATACTGCCACACTGAACGTTTTTAGCAGCATATGGTGAAAATGGTTTCCATGATATGCGTAGCCGACAGTGTCATTCACTTTAATAATTCATGACTTTTGTCTTCCAGTCACATTTTTTTTAAATTTATCTGATCGAGTTCTCCACATCAAACGTATTGCAATCCGTAGCAAAACCAGTAAATTAAAGCTTATATA
>JAZHYW010056621.1:0-18358 GCA_037355805.1 Ixodes ricinus
ATTCATTTGTTGGTCAAAGAAAATATTCCACTAACTCCTTGAAATATGTTGGTATAAGTTAATATCTCCTGTAAATAAAATCAAGGAATCTGACAACGAATATCAAGGAAAAATACAATCTCTCTATTTAAAACGAATCCCGCAAGAAGCAGACAATCGCGCACATATACTTTGTTTTACCTTAAGTCCAGGAATGGCGGAAGCTGCAATGCTGATTGTACCAATAGACAGCGTCGAATGCACAACCATGATGACGTTTGTCATGTTTCTCTACGTGCTCTAATATTCATGAACCAATCAGAAACAGAAAATACCTAGTGACCGGTTTTGTTACTGCTCTGATTGGTTTCATTACCTTGTAGTGTTGGGTTACATGTGGACTTAAAGGAGCTGTGCGGTTTTAACGTTGAAAGTAATTTGCATCTGCTACTTGTGACATTGTTTCTATTGTCACAAAAGACACAAAACACATCTCGTTCCTTCGAAATGTTGATTCCGCAGCGTAATCGGGAGGCAAAAATTAGAAGATTTCCCGACCTGCAGCCGAGAGCGGCGGGCCATGAGAATTGCACGGCGTGACGTCGAAGGGGGACTTGTAATTTTCGTTATCCTTAAGATGACGGAAAGCATATACTGGTGGGATGGGTGATTCTGAGGACGCTTAGTGTCAATGAACGCAAAGCGCTATCCGAAGGATGTTTTGCCTCTTTATGAACATACAGAATCGTTTGCCGCTTGCACTATTTAAGACATAACGCAGAAGATGCCGCGCAAAAAATAACGTCACGGTTAAGGTCGATATCTGGTTCGTAATTGTCGGTGAGTTCGCTTACCCCAAATATTCGGTAACTTTCAGGCTCCCTCAATCTCGCGAACACGAAAGTGATTCTGCACAATCTGTACGTGAGGCAGCTTGAGCGACTGACCACGTCACATTGATCTCAAAGCGTTTGACGAGGCCGCCGCTGCACCCGCACGCAAGAAACGCTTCACGAAGATCAAGCCCTCCTTGCCAACTTCCAATATATGAAATTTTCAAAAAGTGGTCACTTCACTAAACCCTGTCACACTGAGGCAACAGTTGGACAATTCTATCCGGACAACACGAGGAATTCGTGTTGCTGCACCCTGTCACAGTGCGGCAACAACAACAGTCGGGCAACATGTTGCTGCAGCCCGGCAATCCATGTTGTCCAATCTGGAGTCCGACAACCCTGTCACACCTCGCTGACGGCGGAGACACGCGGGAACACTCCGCCACCTTGATTGTTACATCTGTCGTTGTGTGGCGACGAGTCGTTTGAAATGTGTCTCTACAAAGTGTTAGTGTGTTCGAAGAGCCGGAAATTACCACGAGATGACATCAACCACGGACTGTGATCAGAAAACTTGACACGGGGAGTATTTTCCGCTCTTTATTTTATCGAAAATGTTCTTCATTCGCTGTCAAAGCAGACAGCCCGAACCGAGGAAAACCGTATGAACTGTTTCTGCCTGGTTCTTTCCTTCATGCAATTCCTATTTCTGCTATGAAATAGAGTTAGCACCAACAGTGCCCCAAAACCGTCTTTTTAGCGTGGTGTCGAGCTGAACTGACAGTGCTTCAAAAACTTCGACAACCGACACGATCGGCCTTCATAACAATCGGCGGCATAAATATATTTTGAACGCTGTCGATTCGCCTACCGCCTGCTGTGCTGATCGCTTCTTTCACCAGAACGTCCTGGAGTATTTTTGAAACAAATCAGGTGTCTGGTAGCGGCTGTTTCCGAGTTCCAAGCATCAACAATACATGATCAGAGAGGTCATTTTAATCCTTCGATTCTTTAATGTCTGCCTTTCCTGGTATATTTTTATTGTAGTTTATCAGGTGGGTAGGCATGCCGTTTTATTTGACTAGCAGTAATATGAGTTGGTCCTCACGGAGTTCTAATTTCAACACCAGCCTGAACGTTCACGACCGTAGCTGTGACCATTTCGACAATATAGCTTTCGTAATTACGCAGCAAAAATATTCATCAAATTATTTTATCTGCACGCCAGCCTTAATTATTGTTCAAATAAACGTTTTCGAAGCCTTTATTCGAGTAAGACGTTATTGATACGGAACTAGCTCTGCCATCGAAGCTATCTGTGTTGTCGTGTTGCCGGCCCGAAATTTGCTCAGCTAGCGATCAGGGCAACACACGTTGTCCAACACAGGTTGCTGCTGTTTTTGTTGTCGAAAGCTGTCACACCTGAGGCAACATTTTAGTTATCATCCATGTTGTACTGGTGTTGCCGCAATGTGACAGGTTTGTCTGACAGCACGGGAGCAAGCAACAAGTTCTCCGACTGTTGGGCAACGTGTTGTGTTGCTGCTGCCGTCGTGTTGCCTCATTGTGACAGGGCCTTTACAATACAATAACAAACAAAGAAAGAAACGATAGCTATAATACTCACGCCCATGCTGGTGACGAAAAAGAAGGAACAGCTAAAGTTAAATTAAAATTGGTCGCCTAACTGAAATATCAACAAAAGTGAAAGGGTCAGTGTCACCTCAACGTGAAACAATTTATTGGCGTAGACAGGACCATATAGTTACAACATCAGATGTATTTCTATATCTTGTCGACGGGATCCAAGTTTGGCTTGAACCGGGACAGGAAAAGGAAAGAAAAAACACGCCACACCTAAGTGAAAAAAAACAAGAAAAATACTTTGCCAAGTATCACGTTGTACATTAGTCTTGGGATTGATCAGCTGCGGCGACGAGACAAAGCGTCGGCAATCACGAAGGAATCGCATCCGGTTGCAGATCCGGAGGCTCACAATCACCGGGAAACTTCAATCGTGCAAAATCATCGGTACAAACACCATCCGCATTGAGGAAAACAAATAAGTTAAAAGAGCTTACGTCTGATAACAAAAAAAACTGTAATGTTGCTTGTTTCTCTGTATTAGGTTATGTGCTGCCTGATCCTATTTCCTGTTTTCGGACGATTGCGGCGCTTGGGTCATCCCTCACTTTCTTCCTTTTCTCTTATAACTGAGTAAGGGTAACCGTTTTCCTCGATACTGTTAACGACTGCAGGATATAAGGGACACCACGCGCGACCAGATTGACGATTGTGAAAATATCTAAAAAAAGAGTGCAAGCATGAGGATATAACAAATACAAAAAATTGAATGATTAGAGAAAAAAAAGAACAGGCGTTAATCTTCTATACGTCACGGGAGTAAACCTGCCCTGAAGTTTGTATTTTGCTTTTAATTGCGGACGCCTTTGAAGATGCGAAATTGATGGTAAAACAAAATTATAAATAGGCATTGCGGAAAGACCAGCCAGCTTTAGTAAGAGTCACTTGAGAGGAAGTTCTAAGCAAATGTCATTTTGTGGAGTCTATTTTCGTTGCTATTTAGAAATTTGATTCACCCTAATTACATCAAAACATGATAGTTACTTAATCTTATACTTCGTCACCTATGAATGGACTAAAGGTGCTACAGACCGCCAGATCAATCACGAGCCACTTAGAATTTGTGCTGGTATTTCGCTACGATGCACGTATCGGTGCCCGCAGTCTCGGATCACTGCAAGGGGACGGGTGGACAGTGTTCGAATGCAAGAGCACTGAGTGACTGAGCAATATTACGTCGCAAGAACACCACGACATATAGGCTCTTCGCAGTGTCCAAGCTATAGAAATGATGCGGCGCATTTGGATCTCGAGCATCTATTCGTCCACCCTAATCAAAGTTAAGCGTGTCATAGAATAGCGTGGAAGGTGATTGGACCTGCGACCCGTGGCCTGCGCCTTTGTCCCTCGTAGGATGAGACCCGGTATAGTGCGTTTATATTAGCGTTACAATGAATAATTTGATAAAATTGGTGAGTTCCGCTACTATTGACTCGTAGTGACTAGAGTAGGCTTGTTATCTCTCAGTTGACTTTGAAATACGATTGCGTATTTGTCAATTAAATGAATAGTCTGATTGTTCGTGATATATTTGTACGCAATATATGTATCGTAAAGGGTCAAAGTTTCGGAATGCACTCTGACCCGAAACGTTAATCTTGCTAACAATTTGTGTAAATTTAATGCCAATTTCCGTAATAACAAAAAAAACACATTACCGAAAATACCTATATCCTACGGATACCCGGAGGCTTGTATTTCTATTCCAACGCGAGTTACCCAAACTTGAACGATAAATGTTTTAGCATTGCGGCTGAGGTGCACTGATATTCATAAATTATATTTTGAATGTAATTTTATAAAAGATGTACCGTCTGCCGCTTCAATATTATATCGATATATGAACTAGGGCTGTTAAAATATTTACACTACCCAAATAGGTTATTATTGTAAAAAATGAACCACGTACGGTCATTATTTACCTGCTATTCGGCAAAATCTAACAACATTTTTTGGGGCTCTTAGGTTAATCATACTTACTCTGGCTGTCAAACCCTGCACCATGAATTCAAGCACTGCATACATCAATTTCTCTCGCGGAATGCCACGACAGTAACCTATGCGCCCTTAAGAAATATACAAAATTATGAAGAACCTTCTGCCAACCAGCTTAACATCCTACTGGCAAATGGTCATTGTCTTTTTATTCCGCTGTCCTTTAATATTTTTTTCAATGAAATAAGTATATCTTGGAGAGGAACGCGTATCGAAAACTTTTAAATCTATTAAAGTGCTACTACTAAGATACGACGTCAGTCAGAAATGTGCGCGCATTTCTGCTGTCCTGTACTTCTCACAACGGAGCTTTAATCAAGATAAGATTTTTACCAACATGTTATGCCGCCGGGAGTTATAGTACTTAAATAATACGCGTATCACTCCTACATTGGAGACAAACCAAGTTATTTTTTTAGGACTTCTCGTGTTTGAAAGGCCATATTGAAGCTTTCAAATTTATGTTAACGTAATTTATACCAACTGTGTAACACACCACAGCGGCTATTGCCACCAGAAACTTAAAAAAAACGCAGGGTGCACCTTATCATGCCAACGCCCTTGCTTCCTGATTCGAAATTCGGCGTTATTATCGGCTAAGAAAACAATTTTATTGGCTGCGTGACGATTATGAATGCTCCAACATCGTCGCACCCCGCTAATAGCCACACAATAATGGCTATTTGCACTTCAAAATTATAAATTGTAAACCGAATTGTGTAGATGAGATGCCTAAAACTATTACATTCTTTATATATACAGGGTGCTCTTATAACTTTTACAGATTTGTTTAAAAAAAACGTAAAAGTCACACTTATGCGGATGGTGCAGGTGAGTTATACGGCCAGGGGACATAGTATAGGGGGCTAACCGTAGCGATCGATCGGCTAATTAATTAAAATTTGTTAATCAACTTTTAATTAATACAATAATAGACATAGGGTTCCAATCAGAAACTTGCTGTGCGTCACCGAAAACCACTAGATCAGTAATTTTTAGAAAGATTTTGAGCGCGTGAGAAGCGTAGTAGTGCCTTAAATTTACCGCTCGTGGAGCAGGTACAAAGCTAGCGGTTGCAGAACAGGGATGGCCAGAGTATCATCGCGTTCCGCCACTGCTAGCTTTGCGCCTGCTGCACGAGTGGTAACTTTGGTGCGCCCCCGAGTTTTTCACGACCTTCAAGTCGTTCTACAATGAGTTGATTTAGTGGTTTTCGATGACGCTCTCTAAGTTTCCAATTGGAACCATATGTCTAAATTCACTAATTAAACAGTTAATTAACACATTTTAATTAATTAGTCGACTTATCGCAAAGATCATTCACCCACATTATGTCCCCCTGACTCTATAACTCATCTCCACAAGCCGCATAAGTGTAACTTTCATGGCTTTTTTTAAACAAACCTGTACATTTGAAACAAAAGGAGAAAAAACAGCACCTTATATATATATACACTTTTTTCCCACGTTGAGTGAGACCGTAGCGTCACCCGGCTGCCTCGAATACGGGCACGATCAGATTTCCGATGTCTTCTTCGCGAAGTTTTAACGGCTGAAACTCGGCAATCTGTAGTTGCCGAGAGTTCGCGGCGAGATCATCGTGGCACTCACGAACTTTCCTGCTGGCTCGACTCTGATTAGTCAGCGATCCGTGCGACGTCAGCCTCGGGCAGTTTTCGACACCGAAACAGCCCGAACCGCAACTTTCGGCACGTTCTCGGTGACGCCACTGTGACGTTGTCGACTAACCTCCCAGTGGCGGCAAAGCAAAACCAAGCTTGCAAGAGTTTTGGTGGAAGCTGGGAAAATTACGATCTCCTGACGGTATATTTTGTTTTGTTTTCTGTTTATGTCTGCTTAACAGGTATACCATTTTTTATGTTTAGGGACTACAGGATATCCGTTGTCTTCATATTTAAAAGACTGCATTCAATTATTTTTATTAAGGTTCTCTAGATCGTGTTTTAAATTGGTGTATACATAAACTGAGCAAATACTTCCGTCGATTTCGTCCGACAATCAAATAAACTCTCCAAAAAACTTCTTAAGACCCGGTTTCGAGCCATAGCAGGGAGGCGTACAAATGCGGCATATTATGTATGACCATAGTACAAATAAAGTCAAATTGTATTTTAGTAAGTGCATAGCACAGATATACAATTTAACAACCGACATATGACAACTAAAAATCAACAACAAATATAATATATTGTTTTGCGAGTATAATCTGAAAAGCCAATATTAAGCTCATCCGTGATAACGTTCGATCCATGCGTCACTTCATAGGCATCCAGTAATTCCCCCTTACCAGGGAACTATTGAAGCCTGTTGCCTCGATTGTTTCCGACAGCCTCCAGTCGGCAGCGCTCATGGCTTTCAAGACATAGCACACAGCTGAATTTATGTTTGCAGAAGATACCGCTCGCTTGAATATAAAGGGCATTTTTTTACGGCATGTTTTCTTCTTGCATTTATTTATAGGGAGGTAGACAATGCAGACAGGGAATAAAAGCAGGCTATAGCTATTTTAGATTAGTACGTGTGCAAAACGGCGACTGCAACTGTCATGCTTGTTTATAATTTAGGAACATTTTCTTTTTTATGCCGTCACTCACTCAGGCGTGCCGGTAGACAAAGCTCGTAGTTTTGAAAATAGTTCACAACAAAGGCTAGCCTAAAGTTATTCGTGGTCTTGACGCCCAGATAACGTACATACCAATGTCTACGACAGTCCTCGCGCATGAGTTTCAGAAAGTCTCCAACACTCGAGCAATGTTCTGTACGTAAGACGCGCACGCGATGCCTCGCTATTCGAGCATGGTTTATTTGAGAACATTTCAAATTGAGCATCACGTGCAATCAACAGCCTTGACGGCATTCACTTCAAAACGATCGGATGGAATCCGATAAGACCTCTTCATAGGGCACGGTTTGAATAAAGCTTAATTCTTTGACTTCCCGAAATCAAAGAAATGGACGCGTTTGTTCCGTCCCCCGCCGCAACCTGATCCCCAGTTGTGGGCAGAGACAGCAAAATCCTTCCTGGGATTATCTCAGAGGAGAAGAGTTTTCATTGTCCAAAATTCCGTGTCGTGGCACGCTCGACGTCCGTCGCCTCGTTCGTTGCCCGCAAATAAGAGAGAACTGAAAAATTGTAATGAAAAAATGAAAGACGTTTGTAAATCTCTGTAACGCGAAATTAGAGTACAGCTCTTGAGGAGGAGGGGAGTGTACGGACGGGAGGGTATGCCCCTCCTCCTCCTCTGTTACATCTCATCCTCCCCTACTCCTCCTTTCTTCCTCCTCCTCTTCCATCCTCCTCCTCCGTACCCTCCACTCCTCCTCATGCGTGCCCTCTCATCATCCTCTACACGTACCCTCCCCTTCTCCCACAGTTTCCCCGCTAAACATAGCTTAAAAACGAATTTTTCCGTTAACTTTAGTGGGGAATTGAATTGCTGTTGATGTCACGTGGATGTTCCCCTAAATCTAGTGAAGAAACTGAACTTGTTCATACGTGACGTGGTTCCAAGTTATGTAATGTCAGTTTCCCCGCTAAATTTGGCGGGAATTGGTGTTGATATCACGTGACGTCAATTTTCCCTCTAAATTTAGCGCGGCTACGCCGACGCCGATGCCGCTAAACACGAAAATGGGCGCCTAAGAGCTGCGCTCTAAAATCCCATCTCTACCTCACCCAACAAGAAGCTAAGCTAAGCAAGAAATTAGGTTTAGTGATTCCTTCAAAAGCCAACGGAAGTGATTCCATCTGAAGCAAGCAACAAATGCACAAATAACCCTGAAAACGTGCTTCCTGCAGTGGATGTTTATACTTCTTACCTAAAATCAAATAAAATGCACCTATAAACTTATTCGTTTAAAGCTGGCTAACATCTAGGCGCACCTACAATTTAACCGCACGAATTGTTTCGTGGAAATTGCAAACGAGGTTTAAATACAATCATACACATTTTTCATTATCAGAATAAAAAAAGCTAACCAGGTAAAAGTGAGCAGTCTGCCACGATAAAAATAATTTTCATGTCATCCTCAGCATAAAATACGCAATTCGAGGCTCTAATTGCGTATATCAAATTCAATGCGTTACATACACTCTAAAATAACTGCACGTCTACTTGCAAAACACTCAAAGAGCCAAGCTCTGCGCGATCTAGGAAATGAGCTCAGCGAGTGATAACGCGGAACATCCGTTTAGACCGAAAAATGAGTCTGCGCTGTGGCATTACGCAATGCAAAGGGACATGCTAACATTGCATAATGCCACAGCGTAGACTTAATTTTGAGGTCGAAACAGATGTTCCGCCTCATATTTTGACTATCTGATTTCGTAGATCACAGAAATTGGCTCTTCGCGGGTAAGTACACGCGCAAGCATATTTAAGAGAGAAGTGTAGAAGCATCCAACAGAAAAACGAAAATATGTTTGTTGTATTCGATATTCATGTTTTCAATCAAACAAATCGAGACGCTCGCTCAGAGCCTAGTATCTAGACACTACCCGCCGAATTCACAAACCTCACTTCAATTGAGGCGCCCCTGCCCTTTATCAGGAAAGGCGCGAGGGCCGGCGCCGGCCAATCGCAATGGCGGATAAGCAGACTTGGCCCGCCTATCCGTCGTCTAGATTGGCCAGCGCCGGCCCTCGCGCCTTCCTTGGAGGAAGTAGGGAGGCGTCTCAATTGGAGTGAGGTTTGTGAAATCGGGGGTAAGTGCCGCAATGTTTAGCCACACATGTCGGAATCAGAACGATTCTCCGATTGGACATCCGTCTGCTCTGCTGCATTTTTATACAGCCCCAGGAATTAAAGAGATGGAACGTGAGATGTCGCGTGTATGCGACATCCGCGAGCTGATTTCTGCCAACGCTAACCAAAAATGATTTGGTCGCATACACGCACGAAACGTCGTAGTCTAACGCTATACGGCGGGCGAGTCTGGCAAGACGCGTTCCTTCGCGCACAGCAGGAAAGAGGGGGCAAGCAGACACGCTCCGAGGCCCCGCCTCAGAGAATTTCATTCTCCTCTTTGGGTAGTAGACAGCGTCCCGACCGGGAATTGTTGGTTGGTTCGTTTACCTCGCCTGTACTCCGTTTGACACTGAGGCCGACCGCAGCCGGTGGTGCTACGAACCGATGGAGATGACCGAGCTGAGCAAAAAGTGTATCGTCACGGCACTAATCGCCTTTGTGCGTTTGATATCACAGACTGAACCAATCACGCACGCCGAATGCGCCGCGATTCTGCACTCTTCGTTTGATGCGCGTGACGGGTTTTTCTGCTTAGAGCAAACTCACAAATATCGCCGTGCGGGTGTCCATTTGACGATGCTTTATTTGGCTTCATTGAACGTCAGAATCGGTTGATTTCGAACGTAAAGTAAAATGGAGTGAAATAGCTACGTATTTTTTTCGTTAATTTACGACATATTGGTCTCAGCTACTGACAGTTTAAGAAACGCAGGGCGTGATTCGTTATATGTTAACTCTTCTTGCTTTCTGACTTCGTCTTCGGGGGAGGCCGGACGAGGAACGAATCATGGGCTCGTGCCGCAACCTCACTTACTGCAGAGTGATAATGAAACACCCCGGACTCGCATCGGTATGCACTCCTTAAGCGGCCAGTAGAGAGGTTTTGTATTTCAAATAGGAGAATATGAAACCAGCGTGCGTTCACGTCAGCGTTGCGTGCTCCATGCTACGTATGCGCGTCGTCTCCATGCGGCAATCCGAGGAGCAGTTTGGGCCGCGCGCAGGCGCAGTTCGGAAAGGGGCAACGCTAACGCAAATGAAGAGTGCTTAGTGTTTACTCCTATCGGAATGCTAAAACGTTTCATGGTCTATAGCGCCATGAGGCGGCTTTCGTGGCGGCGTGTAATGCTATCGGAGTTAGCCCCATGGCAAGGGCAAGCACCCGACAACGCGATTTTATTACGCGGGCCGGACGGAGCCATCGCCGATCTTGCCCTTTACCTTCATATGAAACACGACTCGGTCTAGTTCTGTTCAGTTTAGTTCACTCTAATATACCTCAAAAGAACCTCATCGCAGTGCATTTTATTAGGAGTGAACTCGTACGAAATTAAAAGTGAAGGTTTGCAAATATTAGTTACGGTAATACTGGACAAGATACATAAGTAAACGTATGTGATATTTAATAGATATTTTGAATAATGATAATAAAACACACTTATAAGGTATATATTGCAAAGATCACTGAATCAGCCTGATTTTTTTAGTAAGATTATTTCAGAAAGAACATTCCAGTCAGCCTGCGGATAGCGCGGAATTTCGATATTTATTAGTTCACACGAATAGAGGATTTACTTTCAAGTTGTCATGACACAAATTAATGTGAAAAGGCAGTTGACAGTAATTCTCGTGAAAAAAGCGAAGAGGTATTGTAGACTTTGTGAAACATGAGGAGACGAGTATGTGTAGGGTTTTCAGTCAATGAACGAAGCTCAAGATTTGGTTTTAGTTCAGTTATGCTTAACGTCCGCAGTTGTTGAGCGATATAAAACGATAGGATTTATTTTGAACCGATTCTAGTTACCTAAAATAACATACTTAATGAAGCCACCACAAAAGTCAGCGTATTCTAATCTAAACCTGGCGAAAGTTTTCTATGCATTTACTTTTTCAAAACAGGGGTAATGTATTGTAGGACCCATTTAATATTTCCGAAAGGTTTACAACCGCTAGACACAATAGCGTCAATGTGAATGTTGCAAGTGAGGTGATAAAACATGTAACGCCTGGGTATTTATAGGTTGACTCTTTTCCCATAGGCAGTGTTAGTGCCATGTAGTTGCGTATTACATTATTTGTTACTAGTAAATGTTAATGTATGCTCTTGGTAACTTTGACCTTTACCTGCCAGTTATTACACTACAGTGAAACATTTATATATTTCTGTAATTGTAAATATTATTATGGGTTAGTAAATCAACAATGAATGACAAAGTAGCCCGCAAATAGCCGAATTGAAAATGTTAAATGAAGAGGAAGTGACAAATATATGGCAATTAATAACACTGGAGTCAAAGCGCTGCCCTTGGGAACAGCTGACATGACGGGAGATGTTGGTGATTTGTCCTAAGATGAACAGAATGTTAAGAATTCAGCTATCCAGTGTATAATAGAAGGGCAAATGTTTGGTTCAGAATGTTTATACAGATGTCACTGGTGCGCAATCTTGTCAAATGCTTTTGAAATATCTATCAAAATGGCGTCATGAGGTTTGGACGAGTAAACATTAACATTAAGGCCCCTAACAGATTAAAGCAGGTGAGTCTCTCAAGAATGTCCCTTCCGGAAGTCATGCTGATTTTACATATTCCTTCTTTTGACAAGTGGTACATAATGTGGGGGCAGATGACATGTTACATAATTTTGATGCGCGCACTAGCTTGTGATGTGAGTCCAAAACTCGAAGAGTTATTTTTGTTTCCGGGCTTAAAGATGGGCGAAACTTTCCCGAGTCTCCAGTTTGACTGTCGCAATTGCATGACTCGCACACAACACCGGAGCTTGACGGCTACGCGCCCTAACGACAACACTATATGTCCAGAATTACATTGAGAGCGCAGGCGAACTGTTGTATATATATCAACTTGATGAATTGCCCGATACTGGGGTGAGAAAACTAAAAACATCAACCATCGAAGGAAAAGGAAAGGCGGCAGGACGACGAAGTCCCAACGAGGCCTCGTCCTCCTGTAGCAATTTTTTTTTCTTTTCCACGGTTGAGGTTTCTAAGTTTCTCGCAGTAGTCTCGGGTAACTTTTCAAGACCTTCTCTGCAACACCCTCTGACTCTCCCTACTAGATATCCTTCCAATCGGAACTCTGCTTTGTGATGCCACTGTACACTCTGAAAAACAAGTTAACATTTTTGCTCGCCGTGTAGTCATTTAGTTTCATTACAGGTTGCGTGCATGTTCGTGTCATCCGTAGATGTTTATTTCCGGAATATCTGTGTGTTTACGCTATTGACCTCTTGGAAACGGTTTTCAAGTATATTTTCTCTGATTATTTTTTATGTGAATTGCGAGCTTAGTATATAAATTAAGAGCATTTATTTTAATGCGGAGCACCAGTTCGCCTCCTTCTAGTGCAAAGGTTGCAATGATGTCAGAACGCCGAGCACTTGTTGGCTGATGGAATAAATAGTGGGTTTACCTCAAGGCATCTAATGCCGAGGTATACTCACTACCATTCAATCAAAATCCAATCAGACCTCAGCGTCGTTCTGACGTCACCACACCTCCTGTGAAAGAAACAGACGACTTCCTCTCCGCATACGTATTACATTTTATTGACAAAGAAATCATTCCTAATAAGCACTCTTTTAAGATACACAGGAACCTTAGTCTCCACTTCACTACAGCGCAGGTAATATCTGCTACAGTGAAATACATCAATATAATTTATTTTTATTGAGTCAGACACATGGAAAATTGTTTTTTTTTCTAATTGATATTCCTTCTGAGTCTAAGTCGGCGTAGGGCACATTGAGGTGGAGAGTATTATATCGGAGAAATAGTTTTCATTGCATTACCTGTTTTAATGACACACGTTAATCTACTTCAGCGATTCATGCGTATGAATGGTATTAATGTTTATTTAATATACTCCCCTATCCAAAGGAGGGCATATAAATAAGTGACTTAAGTAATTCGCCTCTAAAAATAAGACATCTTATGCAAGTGTCTTTATTCCACCCTGAAACGACTTATGCCACGGGCCTATAGATGTATGGAATGTTCAAATGGACTTCTTTTGTAGCGTGAGCTACACTGGCCGAGGTTGAGCAGTTTCGCGTGGCTCGCATATTGAGCCGTGCTCCGTGCTGTACAAGCGCTAGGAGCAGTGACGTCACACGGCACACAACTGGCGCGCCGGAGACGCCGCCGCCGAGCGCTTTGCCGCCGCTGCGCGCGCCTCGCCGGTCTGCGCATGCGCGAGGAGCAGTGACGTCACACGGCGCACAGCTGGCGCGCCGGAGCCGCCGCCGCCGCGCGCTCCGCCGCCAGGCGCGCGCCTCGCCGGTCTGAACATTCCAGAGGAGTGTCGTCATAGCCGCGGCAGACGCACCAGCGCCGCCGCGTGCCCAGCTGTCCGCCTCCGCTGCGCAGTAGCCAAGTCTGACGCTGCACCCGAGCCGCTTGATAGCGCCTCTCATTTTTTGCGCATAAGCTAACGCTACGTATATCCTGGCATAGCCGAGCTAAGGCACCGCAATCTTTTTATTGATACTGTCAATCTCTTGCGAGATCGTAACAGGAGTGGTACATCGAAACCCTTTCATGCAAAATTCACATGCTGAGACAAACAAACAAAAAAACTGAATATGTGGTAGCATTTACAACGTGATGTGGTAGGCTGTCGCAATCGATGATTGTACCAGAAAAGAAGGAAAACTTACTTGTATCATTTTTATATTCATAGCGGTTTATTGTTTTTCTATGCATATCTGGTAAACCTGGGGCAGAAAAAGATATATATTTCTCCTTCTCTATTCCAAGCTCGTCATTGACGATAAGGTAAAGAAATTTAAGGCGGTTTATTCTCCTCCTTTCCTGTAGAGTTCCCAGGCGTGCGTCATTACAGAGTTTGATAGGAGATACACACGAGGAGTACATATTATACACAAAGCGCACTGCTAGTCTTTGAAATCGCTCAAGTTCTGAAATACAAGATAATGTATGTGGATCCCAAATGTCGCTTCCATATTATAGAACTGGCCGAATACGAGTTTTATACAGTAGTAGTGTTGTATCAAGAGAGGCTTAGCCTCATATACCGACGCAAGAAACCCAGCTTATGCACTGCTTTACTAGCGGTTTGACTGATATGAACATTCCATTTAAGATCAGACATTATTGTCAACCCCAGATATTTATATAAACTTACTCTCCGAAGGCTACGGTTCCCAATCGAATAATTAAAAGCGATAGTCTCCTTTCTTCGGGTAATTGATGTACATACAGTTTTTGATAAATTTAGTGACATTTGCCAGTCATCACACCACCGAGACAGTTTTTCTAATGAGGAGTTTAATACTTCACAGTCCGCAGAACTTTTGATTGCTCTAAAAATAACACAATCATTCGCAAACAGTCGGATATTTACAGGAATTTCACAAACAATATCATTCACGAAAATTAAAAACAACGAAGGCCCGAGTACCGAACGCTGTGGGACGCCACAGGTTACGTGTGTGGTACCGGAGCATGCGGTGTCAACTTGAACAAAGTGCTGTCTCAGAGATAAATAACTTTCAAGCCAGTTCAGGATAGCAGGATTATCTAAAACTGGTGACCACTTTATCAGTAACTATTCGTGGGATACGCGATCGAACGCTTTAAAAAAATCTCAGTAGATCATATCAGTTTTCCCTCTTACATTATTAATCACAGATGCAAATTCAAGCACACATTTTTATCAGTTGCGTCATTTTAGATACTTTTTGACAGAAACCATGTTGAGAATTAGTAAAAAAAATTATTTTGTTCAAGAAATGTAGATATGTGTTTAAACACCGAATGCTCCAACACCTACTGCACGTACTAAGCAGAGAAAAAGGCCTATAATTTGCATCCCTAAAACTGTTTGCTCTATAGATAAAAATCAGAAAATTATTTTTAAAGAAAGGTATTGGCACCAAACATTCCGTTATAGTTTCAACTCAACTCCGCAGCCACAAGACATGATACATTCATATAAAGCGCGGAATTTGATATGTCCGTGTATATTTTCAGAAGAATAATTGCAAACGAATAGGCAGATTGTTGCAGCATGCCGCCCTAATGACCAAAGTGTATTCCCGAGCGGTGGAGTTTCATTGCTTGCAAAATGTTCTTATTTTACGTCAGTGGTAATCTAGAGAGTGGAAAAAAAATACCATAGCTCGTATCTAATTTTTTCCAAGGTTATTTAGGTAAGACATTACTCTCACATTTTTTTTGGTGTTGAACCTGTTTTTTTTTAATTGTCTCAATTATGAAGAATTTGCAAGTCCCCACCAGAGCGTCTAAAATAAAAAGTGCGCGGATTAGATGCTGCTCTTACGACATATTAAAAATTAACCTAAATTTATCCCTATTTGTATATCTTAAAAACCTTAAAAATATATTCTTACCAAAGTGAGCATTAGAATTGCTACCGACATGGTTTTTAGAGCTTATACGCTTTCGAATATTGTAGTATTTCTGATATCACCTCCCCCTGTTGAAAAAATAGGAACGAACGAAACCGGACAAGCGGGTCATAAGGATAGGTATGTGAATTTTTTTCTTTTTCACGCTAAACATTTTAGGTATTCGAATCTACGTACGGGTCTACAAATAGTACAAATTTATAAGACCAATACAATTACCTCCTAAGCGTCGTATTTAAGTTTTAATAAAAATTCCTAGTTGTATGACCTGGTCCCATTAACTTAACTGCGTATCTGAGAAGAGCTTCGAAACAGGGTTCTTACTAGGTTTACAAGGTAGCGAAGAACTCTTCTCCAAATTTTGTCTTTTGTTTCTATGTTTAAGGTCTTGAGAAGTCCGAAGAAGCCAAGCCTGACCTTCTTTGGCAAGTGTCTGGGTGGCTATTTCAGTCAGCCTTAGTTTGTCAAACCTATGCCACACTTAGGCTTCACGGATTCACTTGCTGATAGTTTGGCTGTAATAGGACATATTTGAGCCAAAATTGCGAAACAAGTGCCAGAGTTAGGATTACTGTACAGTAGTCCGGCTCTCATCTGGCACCTTTGGGCCCTGATCGCCAAACAAGTTCAAAAGTCAGGCTTGATTAATCTATCATCTTTGGGCGGAATCACCACACATGTGAAGAGGTAGGCGTATTGCCTGGTAGTTGGGTTGTCATCTGGTATCTTTGTGCTAAAATTTTCAAGCGAGTAACAAAGTTGAGCTTTACTTCCTGACACTTAGTTCGGACATGTCATCTGGCATCTCTGGGCCATATCGTCAAACAAGTGCCAAAGTTAGGCTTCCTGCCTGCCTGTGGTCCTCTGGTGCGTATTTGGTCCCAAGTCTCAAACATGTGAATGAGTTTGGCTTCATTGCATTCTAGTCTTATTAGCATCCGGGAACATTGGTCTCAATTATCAAACAAATGCCAGATTTACGTAATCAGGACAGGTCCCGTCGACGGTGGTTCATATATGTTTGGGGATAGAGGACTGAAGACGTATTGATAGAGCGCAGGTGATCTGCAACTTAACTCCATACAAGTTGAGTTTAATTCTGCCCCGATTTTTTATCTTATTTTGGCCGTCTCGTGCTTTCCCCACCCCGAAGGTGGGTAGGATCTTTGACGCCACTGGACCAGAAAACGCTGATTTTTAAAACGCAGAATGCGCCGGATTGTTGAGCTGACGCGTATGTACACACGCCACTGTCCGATCGGAAAGTTACACCTTCTCTAGCAGACCCGCCGTGAGATTGGAAAGACGTTACGACAACTACTGGCACCCGACGAGCGCTGCGCGAGACTGATACGCGCAAGTCTCCTCTGCACATGCCATTATTACCCAACGCGTTAGAGAAGCGAGCGACGTAACGTGCGTGTCTTGCATTGTGATTATTCACTGTCAGAGCCTAGGAGAAGAAACTACAGGCAGGTGTTTTTTGGCTTCTTTTAGTATGTTTTGTGTTAAGCATTCGGTTCTATTATAGATGGATATACCTATCCATCGTGTTTCCAAAGTTGTTCTTTCTTTGTTCTGAAGCGCGTGAAAGACTACTTTTGTAGCAAACATGAGAAAAGTTGAACTTTGGCATGCTCCCGAATCCCCAAATTTGGATTTATTTTGGCGGTTATGGCTCAGGTATTGAACTTACCTAGGCACTCCACTGACGGACCAGATAAAAACCAAACTTTGTCATGATGCAGGATCCCCAAACGAGGGCTATAATCAGGCAAAGTACATCGGAACTTACAAGCGCCATGGAGAAAAGAAACTGGCCCAAGTTCGGCCCTTACGTTTGCCACACTTTTGTCAAGTTAGGTGTTTTTCGGGCATGCTACATGGGCAGAGTATACGAGTAAAGCGCCCTATTTCTTTCGTATCACCTGAAGTCCATTAAAAAGAACATGACGTTTATAAAAGTTAGCTTTCATAAAAAAACGTATATATTCTGCTCTTACAGCTCAAGCAGAACAGCATACAATTGTCGAACTTTGAAAGTGTGGGGGCTACAAGCTGCACGTCGAGCACAAACCCAACAATTTTTCGCAACTGATTTTAAATACTGTATACACATGAAAAAAATTAAATAAAGCCAGAGCCTCAACGTCTCAATCTAATAAACGCTTTTAGAAAAAGAAAACGAAAACAGTGCTATTTTCATTATTACTAAAACACTTACTGGAACAAAAAGTCACTAAAACCGTCACTCTATGCCGGTCGCTTTTTTATTTTATCCTGTATATGCGCATCCAATATTGCGCCAAAGAACGTAAGTATATTTTTTTTTCTTAGCGAATGTAAGCGAAAATTTTATGGAGCTAGAAATAACACACAAAATAGGACGAGACAGAACATTTGGGAGAGATCGAAGAAGGGAAGAATCAGAAGAAAGAAAAGACAAAGCACAGAGTAGTTGAGCTAGTTTACGGCTGATGGATCGGAAGGCACGTGACCGAAATTGCCTTGGCGCTTCGTATATTCGCTCGAGTTTATACACTTTGGGCCACAGTTAAAGGGGCGCTCAAGTGGATTCTGGTACCGTGAATTTATGGTGATAACTCAATCTATGGGTTCTAAGCATTCTAAAGAATCTTAAACTACACTCATGGGCGTCCGGTATGCCTATTAAAATATAATCGAAGTTCGTGACACGCCATTCTTTCTACGCCTTAGAGCAGA
>JAZHYW010056625.1:0-13064 GCA_037355805.1 Ixodes ricinus
ATTTTGCCTTGTCTCGGATTGAAGTATATGGAAGGCATTCAGGGGCGTTCAGCTTGCCTTCGTCATCATTCTTTCATCGCTATTTGTCTACACTTTGTTCGGGCGGCCCGTGCTCGTCTACGTGCGAGGATCGATGACACAATAACGTTACAATTTTCTTACCCGACAAATGTGTTTTTGACGCCGTATTAAAGTGCTTTGTTGTCAGCGTATGCTCTCAATCAGACCACCACTTATCGTCTGTCAAAAACAATGACCCTGATTCGGTGGGATGAACGCTGAATGTGCGTGAACGAGCATTTCATCCAATTAAGAACGTTGCTCTTGGCAGACGAGAAACGGCTGCCAGTTCTGAACATGTGCTGCGAATAGCTTGCTTGAATATGGTGTCTCTTTTCTCGTGGAGAATGCAGAGGGCGCTTCAGGTTTGGTTTCGTGAAGACAGAGTGAACTCCCGTCGACACCATCATCACTGAAAGCTCCCGTGCATGTGTTTGTGAAAGGTTACGCCAAAGTAAAAGAAAAAACAAGAAAAATCGAACGAAGGGTTTTCAGCCCGAGGTTATTTTTGGCAGGATTTTATGTGGTAGTTTCCTCGTCACCTTTCTCTGCTCTACTTTGATAGCAACGCCTCAAAAAGAGTTCGCGGCAAAGATCCCTCAGTGACTTAGTATATACGTGTATAAATGTCCCCTTCACGATCGATGGTCATCTTAAATGCGCGCTTTCTTTGGGTAAGTAATTAAGCCTGAAAGGGTATCAGTCATTGTCAAAGACCGAGATAACGTGACCGATCAGCCAGGATTCAATGTCCGTGCGCCTATACTTCGTGCGGGCACTCTTGGACTCGTGGGTCGTGTGGTTGGACTTGCTTCGAGCGACATAATGGCGCGTCGTGATTAATAGTTAATACGGCATTATTCATCTTTTGCAAAGGATGGTGAAGCTCATCTGAAATTCGCCCAGATCAGCCGCCTTCCTCAATGAACTTTCAACGAATTGCAGTTTATGGCTTGCTCAGACTCTTGAGCTAACTCTGGACGTGTAATAAATAGTATCACGGCCTCAGTTGTAATAAATAGTATCACGGCCTCAGTTGCTCTGGGCAACCCAACCGTTTACCAAGGGCATGCTATTTCAACATTCATATTTTTATTTCGTTCACCCTGAACAATGTCTGTGTACTTTCCTGAAAAACATTCAGGCCGCCGATCACTAAAAACAAGGCGGGAATCCAAGCATACGACGAAGCTTAGAATACGATTAGACATTAAAAAATGCGATGTTCGCCGGACCGGGGAGCATGACGTTTCAGTGGTTCGTTGTCCCTGCGTACGTCGAATTTGTCTACTCTAATTCTGCCCTGAAATTCGACATTCGCGGGGATCGTTTTGTTGTTCGTAGGGATTGACTATATCTGCGTGTTTTGAAGAAAAATGAACGTCAATATCTATTCGATTGAATTTTTGTTTCCGTCATTTTCTCGCCTCCTTTTATTGAGCGCTCTTTTTACATCCTTGAATGACGCAGTGCAAGCTATTCCTATGCCACTGAATCATTTTCATGTATCGATGTTTTCCATAAAGCAAAGAACTAATCAACGCTCTTAGTGGAAGGCGATTTGAAATCAAAAAGAAAATAAGCTAGAGACAGAAAGGCTCAAAGGCGGCACACTTATTACATCGTATCAATAGTATGATGATTCCCCTAGTGAGAAATCCTATATGTATAAAAAATTGCTTGGTCCAATAAACGCATGTGATCAAATAATATCATATAAGAGCATACAAGAACCTTGTAAGAAAAATATAAGATTATATAAGAAGTTATAGGAAATTGATAAGAAATTCCTTATAACTTCTTATCAAGAACAATATAAGATTATATAAGATGTTATAAAAAATTTATAAGTTTCTTATAACTTCTTATATAATCTTATGCTGTTCTTATATGTTCTTATATTGTTCTTGTGTGCTCTCATATAATCATATTTGATCACATACGTTTACTGGACAAAGCAATTTCTTAGGCATATGCTAGGGTCGGCACTTGAAATTAAGTTTTAGTTAAATTTGGTTAAATGAAGTTAACATATCTAACTAGATGTATGTCAGGCAAAGTAGACACGTTCTTATTTGGCACGAGTCATTAAGGAGCTGAATAGGCCATCGACGTATTCACACGTTTCTTTGTTAATGTTGTTTTCTGAAGGTGTTGGTGCTTAGCCACCATGTCCAGCAGTTATCAAACGGGTCATGTATCGCTTAGTTTTGCGTGTCTGGCTTATAGAAGATCGAGGAGGATCGTTCGGAACACTCTCGTTGCGCGGGATCGTGCGGCAGAAGAACTTCCGCGCTGTCTAAACATCTATCGATCATCACCTGATTCTGGAAATAAGGTCTGCAACCACCGACGATCGATGTTTGTTATCGATCGAGCATGCTGAAATAGGCTACTGTGGGCACATCGTCCAGTGTGCCCCACAGGGGACCGTATATACGACGTCGGCGCTGTCTTGTTGTTTCATTACCCATTGCGGGGCGCGGGAATGCTTTGCAGAATAAGGGTCATCTTGATGACCGACTTACAGCCGCCGACGTACATGGTTCAGAATCAGGGTATTCTGGCCGTTCGCATTTTGAACTTAATATCGGTAGTACGAATACACCTCAAGACAAAACCTGATGCCTCTAAACCTTCACCGAAGTGAGCGACCCCATCATCAACCGCCAGGGCTTTACCACACAGAACGTCCATCGAACAGCTTACCGAAGATAACCTTAACTGGATGGCCTGCTCGCCTGAACCGCCACCGAACATCCAAGACTCGCGCGGCGGTTCAGAAGGGCATGTCGTCTTCATCATGTATCTTGTTTATCATCCCATAATCACCCTTACTGGACGCCGAACCCCGTCCAGTCATTTCAGCTGGGTGTTTGCAGGCCAACCGTTACGGGCCTTCGGCCTCTCTGCAAAATCCCGACTCCTTTGGGCCAAATAAATGAAATGAAATGAAATAAAATGAAACGAAATTTGGATATATTAAAGTAAATCACCGAAGGTTGCACCACGCCAAATTTTACTGCCTGTTGCTGCAGAAAATATTCTTGGTTTTACTACTCCAATAGTCTCCAGGATGCTTTCCAGCCATGCATTAAAAAATTGTAAAAAAAAAAAACACGCAGAGAGCTTCGTTTTGGTAGACAAACTAGATAATTTAAATAAGGTCAGATTTTGTTTCCAAAATCGAATGGCTCGGACGGTTTGAATATATTCGTTCGCGTATGGGCATTCCTCGGCGTCTAGCTGGGCCGACCCCGGCAGCCATGGCCGCATATTGTTTTTGTCTCATATTTGTGAAAGTTTCGCTAAGTTCCAAAACAGGTCGTTTTCTTTCGTTGTGGATGTTAGAGGCCACTCGTCGGGTTCTCTGTCATTCTTGCCCCGTTTTGCGGGAAACTTTATGTACTTCGAAGAAACGCGTCTTTTCTTGCAAGGTCATTAACCGGTTTCGTGTTGGACCCGACAAAACAAACAAAAACACGGGAGAAAACGAGCTGAAGTGTTCTACGTCGACATATTTTGGGTAACACCCGCAAAAAAAGGAGACGGGCCTCCTTTTTTTCCTTTTCTGTTTTTGTCTTTTCTTCAAGCTTGTCCGACCTTTTATTCCGGCGACCTTTCCAACACACTTTTCTTCTCGTCTGTGCCGCTCTTTTGTAGTTGGTTTCACGGCGATGCAAAGTCGGAGCTCGTTTTAGAAGCTATGCGAAAGCTTCCCAAGCCCTCGGAAATTGCCTCCGACCCTCCCTCGGCTGCATGATCCTGTTCCGACTCCAGCCCTCACGTGTCTTTCTGCCCCTTGCAACCTACACCAACGACTCCGGGTGTTCGTCGCGACTGCATTTGAGAGCAGAGGGGGGGGGGGGGGGGGGGGGGTGCGCTGGTCCGGAAATGGCTTTTCGCGTTGGGAGGAGCATCGCCGCATCTCTTTCGGGATTATCCACCGGCTCGCTGGGAACCTCCTTGACGGAGGATTAGACAACTTGTACACGTTACCGAAAAATAGTAAGGAATTACATTTACAATTACTCAAGGCTAAATTGTAATTTATTACAATTACAATTACCCTCCCATAAAAGTAAGTGACCGTTACCCCCAAAAGTAATCCGTTACTTTCGTGGCGTTACTTTCAACAATATTTTCCTCAATTAAGAAACAAAGGGAAGAAGGTTATTCAAGTTCTTATTGTTGCCACCTGTTCCATTTATTGACCTTGAGTATTTTGAGCAACACCTGACTCTCGAAAGTCTCGTCAGACATTTTGCGTTATTTCTTACTCAATATGTCGACTGCTACGCTGAACACCCTTTGAACTGAGGCACTGGATGGGAGTGCCTATGTTGTGCCTCACGAATATTTTATGCTCTGCATTGAGCTTTTTCAGCGAAGCAATGGAAGTACTATTTACCTCGAAGATAGAGCGAAGCTTCGTCATTGCAGCCGTTGCCTGATATTCGAGAGTTTTAGTAGAGTTGGTAACGGTAAGGGGATAATTAAATAATAAATAAGGTTTGGGTCGATATTCTTCTTCCTTTGGTTCTGAACAGGTCGAGCCTCGGTTGAGACGTTGGTGAATAAGAAAAAGTTTCCAATATTTAAATATAAGTAATCGAGAAAAAAACAACGGGACACTTATAACAACAATTAATTAGAACGTTGGTTAAAACAAGGAAATGTAAACGCACGTTTGCCATGTGTACCTTTCTTGGTGCCGTTCAAAAACGCACGGAGCACGGACCGACTGCAGTTTACTCCGGTGTTCTCCGGATAGACGTCCGCTGATGCCACGGGCAGCGAAGGGCAGAGAACTAAGTAAGCCGCGCTCCCGGGACACTCACGAGCTTCACTCTCTCATCAAGCCCAGAATATCAAGTCTACGTCAGACACCATCATGTTTTATTTGTAAAAATATCTGCCTGAGATAAGATGCGTCCTGCTGGGGTAAAAACAGGAAGAAGAAAAAAGGAAGACTATTACCATTTGCGAAGTGCTCGCAAGAAGCTGACTCACAAAAAGGGTGACTAAGATGCAAATAACCTGGCTGAAATTCACAAATAAAGTGGGCCAACCCTAGAAGTTGGACTGCAAAAAAAGTAAGTAGCTTTTAAAACAGGGTCAAATAAGGTGAAAGAAGCAGAAAAAAATACATCCTGTTTTCTAAGAGATGATAAGTGTGCATCGACGAACGAGGATGCTTGTGGCAATAACACCTTCACATATTATCACACCTCTTTTAGTAAATTTTAGGGTAGACGGAGCGTTGTCTCGTGTTGTGACATTATAAAAATGGTCCTAGTCACTATAACCGAGAAGGACATTGTTAATTCTTGTCTGTGCACTTAGCGCCTTGAGCTTCTCGAAGAGGCATACAATCACTTGGTGTCTTCCTCTCCCCGCCTTCGATCGCAAAGAAAAAAACAAAGACACAAAAAAAAACGGATATAACTTGCCCCCCCCCCCTTTTTTTTTTGTAGAAATGTTTATTTGGATTTTTTGACATTGTTGTTAGGGTCTAAAAAAATAGAATCAGGGGCTTGGTGTTGCAAAAAAAAAAAGGCTTTGGGGAACTGAAGAGTGCCAAGCCTCCCTTTGCGCTGGTCGATTCGCGTGACAGTGTCACTGCGCTCAACTTTACCAAAATGAAAACGACATTCTCTTTAGAGGGGGGGGGGGGGCTGGTCCTGAAAAAAATGTAACGGATTACAAGGAATCCGTTACGTAAAAAATGTAAGGGAATTACTTTAAAATTACTCTAGAAAATATGTAATTATTCCGTTACTAAATTACCGATAAATGTAAGGGATTACAAGTAATTTCGTTACTTGTAACGGATTACGTACAAGTCTGATTAGGAGCACAGCTTGCCGCTGGATTACGTTGAGAGATGCGTGCCGTCATTTCGTTGTGTCTGTGTGTCGTATATTGCGCGCGCTTCTGTGTGCGTGTGTGTCTGTGTGCGTATGTGCGCGTGCGTGTGCGCAATGCGTATGTGTGTGAGTCTTTATTTCGTGATAAAACGAAACATGTATGTTTCTCATCTCGCGCGTATGCGCAGTGACTCCATGTTTTCCTTTCTTGGCTGGTGTTACATAAGCACAAAAGTTTAATTGGAACTTCGAAGAAGCGCTCCTGCAATCACACCCGAGCGTCATGTCGTTGTTTTTAAGGTGGGGCTTGTCCGGGGAGTGGAGGTGTGGTTTTAGCGTTTTGCACGAAGGGCAACCGGTTATTCGCTGTACCTAATCACGTTGAGATGCGTCTGACCCCGATCGGCAAAGATGCAATATTGAGTTTGCGTCTGCGTAGGGGAGAATACGAGTGTCGAAGTTGGAGATCATTCATGACGCACTCGGGCGCCGATCACAGCGTGTCCGTTCTTCAAATGATACTAGGAAACAACATTGTTCAACCACCTCAAATACAGGCCATTTTTTTTTAATCCCCAATAAAATTTGGAATATCGATTTTTTTTTCGTCCGAGTTATTTCTGGTGAGGTGTAACAATATGACTCGCCTCGTGAATTCTACACCCTGCTTATTTTTAAACGTTTTCAAGCAAAATTTGTGTGTTTCGTGACTCGTGAGATCGAGACCATCCATACTCGTGGATTGGCGACGTGCGCGACCGAAAGCGTCGCTGTGGTCGGTCCTCCACGATTAGCCGAACGCTGACTATGACGTCAGAAAAGATTTATCATCGACGGAAATAAGAGGAATGAAAGAACTTTAATTTTGACGGTGTTGGCAGTGTTCCTTTGAGAGCGCAATGATTTCAAGCTTCCACCATGCTATTTACAAACACCATCGAACTTGTTGTTTGCAAGGTAATGGCGTCACGAGGGGGAACCATAGGAGGGCGCCACCAAAACATTTCGCCGCTAATACCTTTAACCCAGTTTGCGCGTGCACACCATTAAAATGTTTATCAATGTTGCTGGAATGATTGCGTGAAGTGTCTACGCATATAAGCGGCTCGATGTTTCGGGGTGCTTCTTCTTACGGTTCCTCGTACCCGTGACGTCACTGCCAGGGTTTGCCTCAGTCGTTGGGATCGTGCGTGACAACTTATCATCAGACGCAACCAACCATTCCGGTGGTATGCACAAAGAGTGCTGTCAAATCCTGTAGTCGTCGCGTGCCCTGTAGCAGTGCCGCCAAAGCCTCGACATTATCTATTTATTTCCGTCGGTGAAAGCAGAATAATTCTATCGTCACCGACAGCTTAAACGTTCTTGCTCCGCCAATGAAATTGCGTCACTAGCCGAGGTGAAGTCGGTGACCGAGTGTGCGCACTGCAGCTTGGAGCGCTGCAAAACCTACAGGAACCCCGGGTTCAATCCCCACCCCAGCGTGTTTACGATCTGGATGAGCATCGCGCCGGCGTACGGTCGCGTGTCCCTTTTCGTGAAGCACGTTAAAGACCCAAGGCTGGCGGTAGTACTGCACTGGCTAACTTTCTTATCTACAACCGAGACACCTGACGCCCATTGAGGGTGACCACACTTCCAGTCGTCTAAAGATACACGCAACACAATTATTATTATTTATTAGCCGTTGAGAAGGCCGAAAAAGGAATCACGAAGCGAGGAGAGTGAAATGTTATGACCCACGCCATATGCGTTTCGTCGCTCGAGCGTCGTGCCTTGTGCACTGGCGTGCTCGAGTCTTGGGCCGTCTAGGAGCACTACTACACAGAAAACGAGGTCTACGCATGACGTCATCGTTAGAGGTAGAGTAACTGTATAAGCTCTGCTTGCAGAGCCAGAGTATCGCGTTCCTTTTCCTTTCGCCGCCATCTCCGTATTGGCGGAGGAGTGGTCACGTGGGCAGAACTGGATCCGACCTTCGTGCGGGAAAGCGGCCTTCCAGAGCGCCGAGTTTCGGGGGAACATATTTTCCGCTTTACGTTCGAAAAATATAGATCCTAGACTAAAATCGAACGAGCCGAAGGCTTCCTAAGCCATTGAACATTATGTGCGTCAACTGGGTACAGTACAATCCTGTTTTTTATAACGCGAGCGATGTTTTAGGACATCCGTTTCCAAGGTATGTGAAGCAGACGACACGGACGACGATCGCGTTGCTCGCGTCTGCGGCTCTCGCGGAGTGATACGCGATACGCGACCGGCACATCCGGCCATCTTGGCGAGTCGGCGTCACTCGGCGAGCTCTCGTTCGAAAGCGAGGGACGGCGTTTTCGTCAGCCGCTGTACAGTGTTGCCGCTGCGTCATTTACCGCAATGAATTTTGCATGCGCGTAGAAAGAGCCCCGTGAAAATGACAGGCTATGGTGTTACTATGCCACCATAGTGTTACGAAGTGCACAAATCGAGCGGACAGCGGCAAGAGCTTGTACCGGATTCCGACGGCGAGACACATCTCCAAGAGCTCTATTCGGACGTCTCGAATTCGTGAAATGGCAAAAACTTTGGATAAAAAAGAAAAAAAAAGTTGTACACTATTTTAGCATGAAAGTGCGGGTGCTCGACTTTCCTCAGATTCGCATATAATTGGGACGCACGAAGGTAAAGCACTGCTCAGTCTACATTAAACCAAATAAACTGTCTGATAAAAAAGAAAAAGTCACAGGTTGAGCAGCGGCACCTGCTCTTCGATTAAACACAAGGGGAAAATAAGCAGGCCTGCGTTCTTTTGCGTCTTGCGATCGCTCGAGGGGAAAGGTCCTCCAAAAGTTGGGCAGACAGCGGGCTCACGGTGCTATATGCGTCCCGCAACAGCGACTTGACGACTTTACTTCACACGCGACCCGCGGGACCCGCGGGTGCGATTCTTGCAATCGAGAGGGTAACAGGAAACGACGGGAGAACGATGACGGCGCATGCACGGCTCGTCACCACACGCCGCACTATTTTCCTTACGCAGCGCGCCGCAGCACGCCACCTCGCGTCTGCGCCTTCGTGTCCCCTGCAAAACCGACCGTGGCTTCCCGCAGTGCTTGGCTCCAGAATGGCACCATTGCGGTACTCTGCTCCGCAAGCGGAGCATATACAGTTACTCTAGTTAGTGCAGGGGTCTCAAGCTCTATTCAAGTGTGGGGGCCAGATTGCTTACTCAAAAGGACGAGGGCCAAAAAAAGCCCCCCCCCCTTCTCCGTTAACGCTCGTCCTTTCGGGGCAATGCTTTGCTATTTTCGGGACAAAAATATAAACAAACCGCAATGTTGTTTCACGGTGCAAACGTCGATTGTCCCAGTAACACCCATAGAGTTTCTAGAGAAGCGAACCTTGTGCTTGCTACTTTTTGTAAGCTCACCGTTTGTCATCTTTAGCTTTCATCTGCATATATGGCTACATTGGGCCCACGCCTGATGTTATAAGAAGATTTAAAATACGAACGTACTTGCAGTTTTTATTAGATCAAGGACAAGCACATACCTGCTTGACCCGTCGCACAAATCAATAGGCTAAACAGGCATAAAAAAATATCTTCATATGACAGTTTTTTTTCCTCGGGATTATTATAGCAGCATTATAAGAAAATACTTCCATTTTAAATGTATTTCTGTCAGCTAGAAGTCCGAGCTCATAGCTTTATCTTCGGCAGTGGCTCATGCCGAGCAAAAGTTTGTGCAGCCGAGGTGCATCCCTGAGCAAAGAGCTCGCTTTTGTTGCCTAGTAAGGGTAGTGCCGTTCCGGTTGACTTACATGAGAAAGGGCCGAGAAGCAAATATTTAGGCGAAGTAGTACTCCGTTCAAAAGAAAACAGAATAGTACAAAATGTGTGAGCAGGTTATATGAGCAGAGCTCTTTTTCAAGCGAAAATGAATCGACAATATGGAACTATTATTAATGGCGCTCGAGGCATTGAAACTGGGGCTCGAATACGCGGGAGGCTTGCGGGCCGCATCCCGGAGAGTCGCAGGGCCGCATGCGGCCCACGGGCCGCGTGTTTGAGACCCTGAGTTAGTGGATCTCCGACCCGCCCCAAGCGGCCAACATGCTGAAGACGAGAGAAGTTAAAAGGTCATGAAACGCTTTTCCAACTTTTCCAAATAAGTATTTGCTTTTTCCTGTTTAGCTTTCCTCCTCAACTCATAAATCGCGCATTCTACCAAACAGTTCAAGAAGACGGAAAGGGGGAGTCCCCTCTTGCTCGGACTCTCGTTTGTGTACCCGGACACAGCCATTCTCCCCCTAGAAGATTAGCCCGTCGCTCAAAATTCAGACAAAAGTTGCTTTCCCCACCCCGTTCACCCCGAAGCTGACAGTGCTGTGGAAGCTACGTGCTCGTTGGGCCAGCCACACTTTTGCCACGTGATCACGCTCTCTCGCGCATACCCACGCGCAGAGAATGAGGTCAGGTGATGAAAGGGAGGCGGCTGATTGGTCCGGCAAGCGCGTAGCTTCCACCACAATGTCAGCTTAGGGGTGAAGGGAATAAGTGAGGTCCGGTGTCGAGTGACGTGCGTTTGGGCCCGGTGACGCGCTGCGGGGACCGCGGATGTATCACAGTGAAAAGGCAGAGAGCTTACGAAGGGAAGGAGGTACGAAATAGTCCGCTGTGTTTTCAAATTTTCGTACCGAAAGTCAGGCTTTTGACTTTCTACCTTTTTTTCTTTTGGCCCACTGAACGATGTGCTATTAGTAAAATCCCAATATAAATTGATTTATTCCAGCCCAAAATTCGTTTCATGGGCCCTTTAAGTCTCTTTCCTTATATGGTTCCGAACCCAAAGAAAGAAGCCTTCTTCAACACTCGAAGAAGCCCTTCCATCACGACTACCTGATTTTAGTTCCATCGACAGGCAACGCTCCCGATTTTCCAGAGGCCGGAGGTTAATCGTGCGCGCGAATTGCGAATGCCCACACGCACCCTCTCAAGCTGCGAGGGAAACACTTTGTTTTCGATGTCTGTCCCACCCATGTTGATCGCTGGCGTCTTTTCCGGGCTTTGTAACGTCATTATTACGCGATCTTTCCCATCCCTGGGCCAAGCTCACCAGAAAAGAGTGGCGTCCTACAGAACCGTCGCTCCAGAGTGCGGCGTGCCCCTCCGCGTGCAAGTTGCCGGCCTGCCCGTAACCAATCTGGACGTCCCGACTGAGTGCTCCGTTGGCCCACCCACGAACAGGCACGCCCGACCCGTATCCGGGACGTCGGCGAAGAACACCGCGTCACGATCTGTTAGTGCGCACAATGGACTGTCGTTCACCCCTAAGCTGATAGCTATACGTGCTCCTTGGACCAGTCATACTTTTATTTTTTGGCCACGTGTCTCACGCCTCCGCCTCTATCCACGCGCAGACAGTGCAGGTGAGGTGATGAAAGGGAGGCGGTTGGTTGGAATTCCGAGCGCGTACTCTATACCGCACTGTCAAGCTTAGGTGTGAATGGAGTATAATACGAAAACTGCTCAGGTATATGCCTGGAACTTTGACGCCACCAACGTTTTCGTGACAGCCTTCGTGCCTCGAATTCGGCCATCCATGGCGGACGCGTGTAGGGACGCAGCCATGGCTGCGCGCCCTTCCACTTTTTGCAAATCTTTGCTTCTGACCACTTCTCTCCATTGCTGCGGTTCAACGAAAAGTGCCTCTACACCGCGATTAAAGTTCTGATAACTCGTGTTTAATTCCCCTTGCTACCACCCGCCCCGGAGAGTGACAGAACACACTGGTTAAACAACACGTTGTCACGTTGTATGTACTGACTTGTCCTGCGACGATGAGAGTCATTGACGATTTATTGAAAGTGGGGCGCCTCTTGCATGGCTGAAAGCAGTCTCACGCGCCCCAATGCCACGCTTTATGTTTTGTTGCGATTTTTAAAATAATTTAAGTCTACGAGTGCGGGAAGCTAAGCAGCGGCCTAGCTCCCTCGCGGTTGAGAGCAGCACCAAGTCCGCGCTGGAGAGCAACGTTCTTTTCTTTGATGACGGACTCTCCCCCGACAGGATTTCGCACTCGGGAATTTCACTCAGCGATTTCTCGCTTTATTTTGATCTCAACGCCTTTCAGTTCGACGAGGGTCTTTAGGCGCGTCACCATCATCCTGTCCCCTAATCCACGCCGTCTCTCTCTTTTCTTGTCTTTTTCCTTTACTATGACTTTTAGGCGACAGTGTTAGGTGCAGTGCGTGCTCGTACTTCTCCTGAGGAGTTCTGAGCAGCGTTGCCAAAGAGAGAAATCGGAACGACTGCCTATAGCTTCAGACAGAACTTTTCTTTCGCGATCGCTTGAGCAGACGGAGCATTGTGCAAAGGTATACGTTAGTACGCCTGCCGTCTGATTCATATGGTGCGATACTGCTTGCGAGTTTGGAATTACAACCTTATTTTGTCACAATAAAAAAAAGAAACGTGGTAGAGAAAGCGTGCTTCACTTCAGAAAGCGTACTTCACGTCGCAGCTGCGAAATCGCAAGTCAAGTGGCACCATGTGTATCAGGCTAGTGTCTCTAAACCCTAGCCGCACTGCTCTCCACAACACAAAAGGCAGTCCGCAGACACGGCCTGAACCGTGTATTTTCCTTCTATGAGGGTCCACTCCCATTACTCGTACACAAACTGTCTGCAGGTATCTTCGAAGCATACCAGCCAACATATATGACTGAAGCATATACTTGAAGCCTGATTCACATGATACGATTTTGTCCGCGATTTCGCAGTCACGTCGTCGCTCGTGAAGCAACGAAAAAAACATGGTGGAGGTTAGGTGTCCGACATCGCAGTGGCGAAATCGCAAGCAAACAACGTCGCTCGTGCGGCAAAAAAAAAAAAGAAGAAGCAAAGCGTGGTGGATTGTGAAGCTGGGTGGTGGTGCGCACTTGCGAAATCGCGAGTCAAATTCTACCCCCCCCCCCCCTTCCCCCGATGCATGTGAATCGGGACACACGATAATTCCGTCATGATGTCTTCTGCGAACACTGTGTCTTTTGTGTGATCTATAAGCAGTGTGACCGCGGTTTTAATAGTCGCGTGCGCACACTCCTTGCGATACCAAATACGCACCGTTTCAGAGGTGAATAATACGTAATCAACGTA
>JAZHYW010056628.1:0-13459 GCA_037355805.1 Ixodes ricinus
CTCCGACTCTCTCAGCGATTGGCTTCTCGGCTCCTAGCGTTGGCTGCGCTTCGACGTTTCCTATATTATGGAATTACTTGCACGTTTCACGGTTTGAATTGTTCCGCCATTGTGCAGTGGTTTCGACCTCCCAATAAATTGCACGAGACTTTCAAAAGGGCTCTACACCCATATAATACAGACACCCATCGGTAAGGGTGCTAATCGAACATTATGTGTCTTAAGAACGTATTTGTTTGCGGCAACGGCGGAAACTAAACTATTGGCGCACACTACTTTCATTAAACCTAAGTTAGAATATGCATTTGTTATTTTGAACGCGCACAAAAATATCTAATTGACACACTGGAATCTATACACCACAGCTGCAGATCGGTTCGTGAAACATATTACCTAGTAAGTCTTACACAGCATATAGAATCCATAGGTTTATTGGCGCTGAATCCGAGGGGTATTTCGCGAGGTTGCCCCTTTTCCAAAACAAAACTCATAGCTCACCTGAAATTCGTCAATATTACGTCTTACCACCTGCACAAATTGTTCTCCGTCATGATCACTCTAACAAAGTTTCTATTCCTTTGGCGAAGACTAGCTGGTTTCAGTTATCCATCCTTGTTCTGGCCACGACTGATGCGAGTGAGTTAGCGAGTGCTCTGACAAGAAATAACGATTACTTCATATCACTGCTGCGTAACTCACGATGGCCCCCATCTTGTCAGCATGTTTATTGCTGACTTGACAGCAGCACTTGGCATTATTTTGCGCATATTTCTAATGTCTATGCGTTGTGACCGTGCCTATCTATTATGCATTTGTCTCGTAATTATCGACCTGAAATAATCCTTCTTGTGTGTGTGTATGTGTGTGTGTGCGTTGGAGTGCGTTAGAGTACGCGACGATAGGCGGGATCGGGGTGGATCGGGGTAAAGCTTTGGAGCCCTTGGGGCTCTACAGCTCTACCCCGATCCACCTCGATCCCGCCAATCGACGAGCTCTAACAATAAAGCTCCTGACTTTAGAGTTAGAGCTTTAGCGCCTTGGGGCTCTAAAGCTCTAACTTTAAAGCTCAAGCCATGCTTTATTATTTGCCAACCCCGGCGCATAACTATGATAACACTGATGGAATATAATTAGTGTCAGATCACGTGGCCGCTTGTTCTACTGGCGAATTGAGGAGGGGAAAGTTGTTTCCTTTAAAACTTTGGTTGGGGCTAGTTGCTTCATATCGATTAAAAGTTAAAAGGCGCGATCAAAACAGTACGAAAAAAGTCACACGTACGACACGGACAGGCGCTTGCCCGTGTCGTACGTGTGTCTTTTTTCGTCATGTTTTGTTCGCGCCTTTAACCTTTAATATGTTGCTTTCCTTTGTCTTTTTCTACGTCTGCCATTGAGCAGAGAGGAAAAGTAATGGGCGTTTTTGCAAGTTATCAACGTCAGGAATTAGCTCCCACTGGTATTTGCTGGAGATACCAACATTGTTGCACGACCCATTTTATAGGTACGCGTATCATTGAGGCACACCAAAAAATGGTTTCGTTGTTGCTGAACTGTCTCAAAAGGTTGCCTCCAAGTGTTCAAGCATTTAAAGGACTAAATATAACTTATTAAGTTAACGATAAATAGATCTACAAGTGTGTGCGGGGAGGATACCTGAAAAAAAAAAAACGATACTACTGGCCTCCGTGTTTGCAGCCGTTCTGTCTCACAGGAATGTCATTCTCAAGTTCAGTAAAGTTGACATTTGGGCTAGTTGGTAGTCTAACATATTGATGTATTTAGTGCACAAGGTAGAGAGAGAAAAGAGCGCTACTCACAACTATGTTTACTGCCAAGAATGGAAGAGGAAGAAGAAAACAAAATAATCCGCCGCGGACTCGTGCATCTATCACAGCCCCGTGAATGAGAGCGGCTAGTTCATCCAGGCTCGTGTGGGCCCTTCATTGTTTGTTCAAGGAATTCCCTTTCCTTGTTTGATAGCATTACTAATTCAACGCTAATACAGTTCCTGTCCTCACGAAGGATGCAGAAGGCCTCCAATACCTCGCGGGTAAATTTGTCTTTTTCTTCTCCAAGATGTTGGTCTCACGGAATAATGATCTGCACGTGCATTCCCTGCAATGGAGAGGAAGATTCCAGCCCACTGTAGCCTTCAATGAGTAATCGTGCTCCCGGAGTCGGTCATTGAGGCATCTGCCCGTTTGGCCTACGCAGCTCTTGCCACACGAAAGAGGTATCTTAGATACAACGCCCGAAGCCCATGGAAGGAATCTGTTTGCATGCTTCTTGGTGCACGTGGGTTTTGTGGTACCCTCAGCATGCGCATTCGCTCTAGGGCAAATTTGGCTCATTTTTTGTGGTGCTGAAAAAAACTACTCCGACCCCATAGCGGCTTGCGACGTTTTTTGTTTTTTTTAATTTATGTAACATTTTGTGTAGGTACGGTATTACAACTGGCCTTGTTTTCTTGACACTGGTCTTGTTAGATTGGAAGCCTTTTGCCTTCCTGACCAGAGCGTTTGCCAAATCAGCCACTAGGGCTGACGAATATCCGGCTTTTCTTAGCCTCTCTACTTGCCTAGAAAAGCTCGCTGATATAGTATGAAGACAAGACTTCCTTAGTGCCGAGCACAGACACGTTAGAGTCATGCCCCTCTTGATGATTTTTGAGTGCGCCGAGCCGTAGTCTAGAATGGCTTTCTTAGATCGTGGGCTGTACGACCAACAAACATGGGTGTCCCCCAGGTGCAGCGAAAGATCCAGGTACTAAAGTACGTTTGCTTTGGGCACCTCAAATGTAAACTTAAGGCCGTGTCCGTACTCAGCAAAGGTCTCCATTATGTCTGCCACTTGTATGTCCATACTTCCGCCATCTTTAAGAATTACCAGGAAGTCGTCAACATACCTGGCGACCTTGTTCACTTTTTTGTCTCCAAGCACACTTTCTCTCGCACAGTCCACTGCTCCCAAGTAGATGTCACTAAGGACTGGGGTAACGCAGGAACCGATACAGACTACTGACTTCTGAAGATAGCACCCATCCCGCCACCCAACTATCATAGATATCAGGTAGAAATGTACCTTTTAATGAACTATGGTTTTCACGAAAGGTAGCGCGTACTTCCATTTAGCTGTCCACTGCCGTGATTGTGGTTGTGAGCCAAGATTCAGTGATACAAACATGCTCTTTAAACACAAAAATCAACTACCGAGGGAGTTAGTAGAAGCTTACCTAATAGCAAAACGAAAATTCGGGTGCGTGAGCCAACCATCCGTTAACCTAGTGGACAGTGAGATAGTTGTTTTGGACATGGGTTGACCAGACAATTGAAGATTGAGATTGAAGATCGAAGAAAGATGAAAGGAGGAAGAAGACGAGATAAATTATACCTCGTGCTGGTGTCTTTTAATGTGCTGGTGTGTTTTAATTTGATGTGATTTATAATGTTGCGCGTTAAATGACGATTGACTGGTGGAAGAGGAAAAAGAAAAAGCAGTCTTCGCGTGATTTACGGTGTATGTTTTCAAAATAGATAGTTGGTAAAGTCTGTTTCACCCTATGTTTTACCGCAGCGAAGGCTAGAAGCGCGAGCCCATAGCGTTGGCAGCTGCCCCTAATGCGCGAGAGCTTGTGCCGCCGAGATGTGCCCCAGAGCAAGGAATTCGCTCTTGAAGCCTTTACTGCGGTACACCATAAGGTAAAATAGAGTATAATCAGCGCCTCATTCCGTGTGTTCTCTTCTCTTTGTCCGTGTATTATTGGCGCTGTTTTTCAATATGAATTATTACCAACTAGCCCAACTTTCCATTCTAGTAAGCTAGATTTGATCTAAGTACGAAGGTGCGTATAGAATATAGTGCAACATATTGATGACTCTTTTCTGAATGATTATTCGACTGCATCGCGGTGCTGAGTGTAAACAATATTTGTCAGGGAAACACGCGCTGTTATCGCCGCTCAGTGTTTCTATAACAGGTAGGCTGAAAGGGCTTGTCCTAAAACTTCCATGTCATCTTAAAAAATATTATTGGTTTTTGCCCAGTTGCGTCATCATCATATATAGTTTGAAACATATTTCTCAATTAGATTTCTCGATATATAAGGTGAGGAGGTGTCCATTTTATAATTTAATGCACAGTATATAATTCATCAGTTCAAGAAGAAAACTAGGATTATACTCTTAAAAATGTGACGCAAGGTTGTACCAATCGCGGGCATTTTAGGCCACCTACCAGACTGATAACCTTTCAGATCAGGTAAAAATAATGCGACTGAGGTAAACAAATAGATGTTGAGTCGTATAACCACGACGTCTGTATGTTAATCTAGCTTTGCTTTTACTGTTTCGTCAAAACTAAACAACGATTTTTTTTTAATTTTTGGTACATAAAAATAAACGTTGCTTTTAGGAATGAAGAAACGCTATATATTCGCTCGTTCCTTGGTTGAAATAGTGCCTATTGCCAAAACAACGCGGCAAATATATTCTCAATTTAGCAGTGCAAACCGGTTCGAGCCGTTATTTTTGCTTTCCGAAACTGAACCGGAACTGAACCATGTGGGAACCACGTGTTCCCCGCATCCCTATCTAGGCCTAGCTCAGGCAGGCCGTGGGGCGTCGCCATGTGGGGGCTCGTCCCGGATGCGTGGGCGACGCCGTATTTCCTTGTGGACGGCTTTTCCTCCTCCTTCTCGGGTGATTTACCGAAGGCACACCACTCGGGATCATGACTCGGACGCGTCCGCCACTCCGGGGAGCCGAACTACATTCGACCCACACCGGGCGGGTCCGTTCCCGCAGGCTATATAAGACGGCCCTAATCCAACAGGAAGGACTCTCGCTGGAGGAGGCTCTGCTCGACGGAGCCTTCCTTTCCTTATCTGATTCCACCCCCTCCGTGATACTGTCAATAGCGGCAGCGTGGAATCCGACGGGCGATCCTGTCAAAAGAGACAGCGCCGTCATCTCTGACATTGTTGGGCCCCGGGCAAGCGTGTGGCATTTGAGATAATAAACACGTCATTATCCGGACCCAAGGAACCTTCTGTGTTTTTGTGAAGTCAATGGCAGCTCTGTTAACTGGGCCAAGTGCCTGGGATTTTGGCATAGAGTGTGGAGTTCTACTTCTTGTTCGTTTGCCAGCATGTAGTGGGTGACCACCCCCGTAAAATGTTTGGGAGCGCCTCTAGAAAATTATCGCGACAGCGAACCCTATTGGCGCCGGCAGGCGGTGGAGCTTCGCGAAAGAGTAGAAAAAAGTCGGAGGTATGATGTGGCTATTTTTGCACGGGCCAAGGTTTGCAATTTGTTTTTTGTCAGCAAACTGTGGTACGTTTTACAAGTCATGCATTGTGCGCGGGTAAATGTGCAGAAATTGGACCGGGTATTTGCAGTGTTTATCTGGGGCTCCACGCGAGAATTATCAAGTAGGACGAATCTTTTCCGGCGCGTACGCAATGGGGGGCTTAGTTTGACGCATGTGTTTTTACGCGAGGTTGTTAATCGGCTCATGTATTTTCGGGACATAAATGACCCTTTTTTGCGGACCGTTTGTCAAGTGAGAGTTGCAAACAGGTTGCCTGAGTTGATTGTTTCCACGTCTTCGATGTCAGGTGGTATTCATGGATATTTAAAGGAAGTCGTTGCCTCGTGTAAATTTCTGTTATCTCGTTTTTCAGTTGAGTATAATAGTGAGGTTTCTCGGAAAAGGTTGTATAAGGCTGTGTGCGATAATCTGTTCCCTGTACCTCTATACAGAGCGTTATACTGTGCAGGCCCAGGGCAAGATGTCTTGAAGCGCGTTAAGGGTATGGTTGTGCCCGCAGGCACCAAGACATTCTTCTTTAAATTACATTCAGGTACACTACCGGTCAAGACGTGGCTAAACGAGAGGGGACTTTTTGTACCGTGGGGATCACTGTTTTTATGCAAAAAGCCAGAGACGGTCGAACACGTGTTTCTTGAGTGCTGGGATGGGGCTTCTTCTGGAACGTCCTCCAACGTACCCTGAAAAGGACCTCCCCTAGACGCGCATGGAATCCATTATCTTTCGGTTAAAAACGAGGAAAGCTTTCCTTTGACCTGGTTATGCTGTTGGGTCTGCACAGTATTTGGAAGTCCCGAATGGCTGTACACAACGCTGACAATAATGTACGGGAGGCGCGGAAATATTTTCGTGAAAGTGTATCTTTGTTAGTTGAAGTCAAGAGAGCACAGAAGTGCGAGCCTGAGTGGCTTCCGCGCATTGATGCACTTTTGTCCATGAAACAATTTTAGCCCCGACGCCAGTCACTTCGGACTGGTTTAGTTTAGCCTTGCCCTGTTTCCTATGTTTGAGCGATATGCCTGCCTATTTGACAATGTAAAAAATCCGGCAATAAAGAAAAAAAGAATCGGTGGCCGATTGGGCTAGCGCACACCAGCTCGGAGCACGTGGAGCGAAAGCTCGCGCTGCAGAACCCAGGGATCCTGGGTTCCAATCCCACCCTGCCCGTTTCGATCTGGATGAGCATCGTACCGGCGTGCGGTCGTGTATCACTACTGAGTGATGCACGTTAAAGACCCCAGGCTAGCGGTTGTACTGCAGCGGCTAAATTTCTCATCTACAGCTGGGAGACTCGTCGACCGTTGAGGCGAGACCAAGTTCTGGGCTGTATAAACACACATGCAACCCAATTGTTTTTCCATCCAGGTCAAAACGGGCAGGGGTGGAGATTTAACCCAGGATCCTGGGCTCTGCAGCACGAGCTTTGGCTCCACGTGGTCCAAGCTGGTGTGCGCTAGCCCATCGGCCCACCGATCCCCTAACGAAGCACCGCAGAAACTATACACCATGTTTTAAGGATTTCTTTAGTACATCATTCATCCTGCATATTTTAAAGTGTAACGCATTTGTGAGCACGAGACACAAGACACAACAAAAATGATGCCGATTAATTCTTGTTTTGGATATTCCTCTCAAAGACAATATTACAGCGAAACGTTTTTCCTATAACTCACTACTTCTTTTAATGAGAGTGCGGTAGTCTCTTTTGATCTCAAAGGAAGTCTTTCACAAAGGTCAATGTTTTCGTTCTCGTTTCTTCTCGTAGCTGACTTCTGTCGGGAAAAATGGTTTTCGATCAAAAGGTTCACTTCATGGAGGACACCAACCTTTTGTAGCTTACCTCAACATAAAAAACAACCATGAGAAGAAAATGAATATTCCAGCTTCTGGAGTCGTCTTTCTTCGGATCTGGTAGACGTTTCCTGCGGTCCGAACCTTCGATTCAAAGCACTCGGACGAAGTTTTAATATCGCGAAGAATACATACTAACCTGTGGCAGTGGAGTATCCCATTGAAGTGTATGATTCTCGAAGTACAGCATATGATAAACAAATATTCACTCCGCATGGTAAACCTTCTCGCATAAATTTTCATAATCTCTAATTTTGCTGTGTTGTTGCTTCTAGTTGGGGAATTTTATTATTTGTTTTTTATATTAACTCCGGAAATTTGAAGAGATCCAGAGACACAGTTTGTTGCATGCCCTTCTTCATTTACACTTAGGTACACAAATCTACACCGCCATTGTTAACGACATTTGAAGGAATCGTGAAACATTTTTACGAAGTTCTAAGCTATATATCTATCTAGAATTTTTTTTTCATTTATTATATACCCCACGTTCATTCTTTTGATCGTCCGGATTAATTTACAACCAAAAAATATAATTTTAATTTTTCGGAGAGCTTCCTTCTTAGATTTAGAAACGCGTCATGAGAGTAATCAATAGCGAATTTTCGTTGTCAGCGCAAGATGGCGCTGTAGACCGGACATAATGGGCGCAGCCAGAGCGTCAGAATATCACACTGGCGCCATTATGACGTCACGCACTTAAGTCAACAGGGCTGTGTTACAAATCTTACCCAAATGAATCCGAGTTACTCCGGCGTGTCATGTCACGCGACAACACAGATTAAAAAACGCTGGACGCGTGTTGGTTTTAGAACGCCAAGGTACAAAACCTTTACCCCGGAGTAAGATCGAGTAAATTTTGGAACACGGTTCGGACGACATGTGACGTCTGGTATTTTGCTTGAATAACTGTAAGATGGCCGAACTCCCCGAGCTCCAACGCCGTCTCTTACACGGCAGCCGTCTCCCTAGGTTTCCATCCGTACGCCGGCACCCTGTTACGTTAAAGGAGAGACCGTTTATCGCCTGGCAGCGCGAGCAGCGGCGACGACATCGACGGCGGCTTGTGCGGGCTCTCGACTTGGTTGCACAAGCCCAACGACGAAAGAAGAAGCCAGCTGGGCGTAAGACGTTTCTTTCCAATCCCGAGAGAGCCGGCGGAGCGGTGGAACATACCGTATCTTCGATCGGCAGGGTGCTCAGGCTGCTCGGTTACAAGCTCGACCGCAAGCTGGGAGACTTTAGGGCCCGCTTTCGACGAAGACCGCTGCCCGGCCAACACCGGCACCAACCCCTGGAGCCCCACGGGTGACTCCCTGCGTCGCCAGAAACTCCGGCCGGCTCGTCTGCAAGCCTGGCAAGCGAGGAGCCAAGCGCCCGAGACCGACCAGCTAAAAGTCTGCAGCCCATGGCGGTCCCGTGAAGACCACAATCGCGAAGATCGCTGCTAGGCTTAAAATGTTCACCCTCTTCAAACGCAACATCATCCTCTCACCCTCGTCCACAAGCTCTGTTTAAACCATCATCGCCATTTTTTTTTTTAAATTCATCTGTACAATATCATTTCACCATCGTTGAACGCGACATCCGCGGGCCCTCGCGCTAAGGGCTACTTGCCTTTCTGTGTCGCCGCCGGCTCTCCTAAACCGAAACACATATCCATCATATCTATACTTTCTATCTCCTTGTCAGTAATTTAGAAATTAGCGATGCATTTCGCACAGATTCATCTGTTCGTTAGCCACAAGAGAAGACGGACGATATGTCTCAGCACAAATCGGCACGAGACAGTTGTAACAACCTCAGTAGGTGAGAGAGTTTTAACTTCTTACAAAGCTGAACGTCGTATACAATAAAATAGAAGTTGAAAACATTGATCAAGTTTGTTGTTTATGAGGACAGGTAATTTTATGCTATAAAATTACGCTACGAAGCTGTTTGCTATTTTATTATATATTTACTATTTTGACCTGTAAAGAGACCTAGAAGCCGTTATCTGAACATAAAAAGCCGAGTAAAAGCAGTCTTGGGTAAGTTACTTTTAAAAAGTAATTCGTTACAGTTACAGTTACTTTCAGAAAAAAGTAGCGAAGTTACCGTTACAGTTACCGCAACAAAAGAGTAACTCGTTACAGTTACAGTTACTTTTAAAAAGTAACGACGTTACTTTTCAGTTACTTTTCTATAACACAAAAAATTAGGAAAAACTAGAAAACGCCCCTCACAAAGTTTTATTGCATAAAATGAAAAAAAGTACGCTTTTACTTCATATTGTAACTTAGCAGCAGTTGCTTCTCGAAATTAGTGTTTGAAAGTTTCCACGCCAGAGTAGTGGCGCAAATCAAAATGCGAAACATGCGCAGTGCCCTCCGCGTGTATTGTTGTTTCACGGTTGATTCACCCGATTAAAAAGCGTTTGCACAGAAAAAAACAAAAAACCACAACATAGATAGTGCTTCAAAACACTAAGATGTAAGTGTTCAGTCACAAAGTACAAGCGCGTGCGTAAAGATAACTAGATTTTTTTATCAAATCTACACGTGGCTATATTCGGGTCGTGACTCGCGACAAAGAACGTATTCACAAGTTTGTGCAAGGCCAATTTGACACTCGAAATGTCGGAACAGACGATTTGGAAAGTGCAAGATGTAGCTAAATAGTACTCGTTCAGTGATATATTATTCATAAAAAGCTGAAAAGTAACGACAAAAGTAACGTCGTTACTTTCATCGTTACCTCAGAAAAAAGTAACTCGTTACAGTTACAAGTTACATTTTTAAAAAGTAACTCGTTACAGTTACAAGTTACCAAAAAAGTAACGAAGTTACAGTAACGCGTTACTACCCAAGACTGAGTAAAAGTAACTGAAGGTCCATTTCTGGGCTCGCAAGACAAGGTAAACAAAGCACAGTATTGGATGGTGAACATCATTAAAACATTTTGCTCTACATCCTATCTGCAAGACATATGTGCAGCATTGGGATGTAGGGTGCAGTGTGTGGCTTCAGTGAGTATCCTTGCACTTTCCTTGATGTAAGTAAGGCATGCTTTTAAACTACCACATACTGTGCTCATCAACACACCAATTGTGTGTTTTCTTACGCCAACACTATCCTGGCGGAAGTTAAACAATGGCTTATTCACGTAGCGGTTCCGGATGGCCTGTTCAGTGCCACGTCACGAAACCTGTGCTCGGCTGCCACCAGGATAGCTCCGCCATGAGAAAAGACAATGTTTGTGTTTTCTATAAACTGGCAACAAGCAGTGAAATCTTGTTGCTAGTTGTACATTCCTCATGGAAATGTTCTTCGTGCTGCTGATGGAAAAAGATGGGTTAGCGAGAATTTTCAGAAACTGTGCTGTTGAGCTTTGATAGAATACGACGAGGGGGAGGAAACAAACATGGGATTAAGACAGGAGGTTACCAGAGATGTTCTGTGTCATTCACTACTGTAAGCACAAACGCCTTGATGTTGGACTAAATCTTGTCTGTAACTATGAAATAGTAGCCTCCTCCAAAAAGTTCACACCGGGCTTTGCCGCACTTTAATATTATTTTTGTAGTCCCCCAGAAGAAAGTGGCTGGAACACTACGTGTCCCAGGCGTGCGTGAATGTCGTCCGGACCATCGCGGTCAATGACTCGAAGCCGGGGACCCAACGAAGGAGCTCGCCACGGCAGGTTATGACCCCGTATGTCATCTGCGCTACTAAACGTCTTGCAGCCGTGTCTACAACGAACACGGTTGGCACGGCGGGCGCTGACACGCCCACAGAGCACAGTGAACAGCGATAAACATTAGCCCCAACCTAAACCTTCCGTGAACAGAGAATGTGGAGCCTAGAAAGCAACCAAGTAACCAAGCAATGACAGAGCCACCGCAGCCATCGTTGCTATAGTCACCAAGTGGCAGAGGACCCAGATGTACTTGCAACCAAAACCGAATCACTATCACCCCAGGCAGCACACCGTATTGGGCCAACATTAGGATTTGATGTTGCAAAGAATGGCCCAACATGTTGGCCCAATGGGCCATATGTTTCCCAATATTGGAATCACATCGGACAATAATAGACTATCGAAGCCAATGGTTTCAATATTGGTAATACGGTGGCATAGGCATGGTCAACATTGGACTGTCCAGCCATTAGCGGTCCAGCTATTGACCGCCACGAGCATAAGCTGTCCAACGTATTATTGGACTGTCGGAGCCACTGGCTTTCTGATATTGGCTTTACGCCTGGCGCACACTGTCAATATTTTGTGGACTGTCAAAGCCGTGGCTTTCAAATATTGGATATCGCAACAGCTTTCTTGCAATGTTGGACTGTCAGAGCCAATGGCTTTCCGATATTGTGTTTACGCTGAAAGCTTAAGCTGGTGAATATTAAGCTGTCAAAGCCAAGCGTTTTCCAATATTTGTGATGTGTCATGGTATGGGCCTGAGTCGATATTGCTGCCGTAGCCAATGGCTTATCGATGGCCCAGTGTCGCGTAAACTATAAACCCGCGACCTTTTGCGCATTGCAGGAGGTGAGGAAGGTGGAAAAGAGTCATTCAGGCGCTCGCTCGGAGCGAAGAATTTTATTTAGCCAACTATCATGGGGCGTACGTCGCCTGATGCTTTCTAACCGCGATCCACAAATACGTCCTTAGCTGCCTATAGGACCTATCGCAGTTTGTTTGCCAGCTGCTCTTCTTTCGCATTGCCTTACCTCGGCTTTGTTAGAAAACTTAATTGCATGTTTTTAGATTTAATTATATTTGTGTTTTCTAGTGTGTTTTGTGTGTATATGCATCACCTAGCGTTAACGTCTTCTACTTTGTAGAAGACGTTAGCAACGCTCTTAAATTATTTACATAACCAATGCATCACGTACGTGATGCATTGTTGTGTAAATATTTAAACATAATAAACTATTCCTTTGTTTTATCATTTTTAATTTTTGTTGTTTGAACGTAAATAAGATTTGAATATCTGTTTCGCTCCGCACTCCTTATAATGGCGTTTTGTTGCCTCTGGTTCCCAGACTACTGGTCGTTTCAGAATCTACTAAAGTACGTTTAGTTCTTTAAAGCGGTTTTTAAAATCCAGACGCAATATTTGCTTGTAACCTGTGTAGGCCAATGATATCTTTGTGCTTTAATGAATATCAGAATATTTAGGTGAGAGTTCATACGTTTCGCTTTCACCGCTATCCTTTTAGGTGTTACTGAATTCATGCGCAACTGCTGCTGCAATTTGCAAAAATGTATGTGAAAGCTCTCCCGTTCTAATGACCTGCTACTTCCGTTGTCTTACTTACATCACCTTATCCTGTGTGAATTTGGCGGTTTTTATGAAAAATTGATTCTCCTGTAGTCACTCGTGGCTCCGCATCAAGTGGACAACTAAATCGATGTCCCAAGGACCTACCGGCATTCGACAGGCCATCATTACATCTGTGCGCTTTTTCTGCATGTCTCTATATGTCATCTCTACGAGCTTGCTCACGCACGGGTGACTTCAAGGATGTTCTATTACCTTTTATACACAGAGTTACAAAGAAACGGTTTGAAGTGATAATGTTGCTAATTGTTTTTAGTCCTAATAATACTACAGGTGATATCAGCCCCATCGAAAGCCACAATATTGTTGGGAATTATTAGCTACATAGGTGATTTTTATCGACGGACGATTTTGCAGGTAGTAAACATGGTTTGCCACCGACTTTGACTAGGACGTCTATATCAGCGTGGCGAACATTTTTACGAACTTCTTTGTTTGAGAGTGTGAAAAAAGGCCTCTTTTCAACATTATTTAGTAGCACCGTCTTAATATTGTTATATAATGTGGAAGGAAAAAGCCTTTAGTTGAACTATATTGCCAACATCAGATTACTGAAATCCATCTAACCTTTGTGGCGCGCTGGCGCGTTTACCGTGGCCTGCTGGATTATTCCCCGGAAGCGTTCTCTCTGTTAATTTTGCGTTTACCCGCTACCGTGCGCGCTGCTGGCGCGTGCACCACCTGGGCGTTGTTTACCTGCAGCGGTATGTTTGCCGCAATGTCTTTGCTGGTGCCTGATGCTGTGTGGTGGGATGTTTATTGTTTACGGCGTGTATTGTCTTTGTTCTGCGTGCTGGCTGGCGCGCTGGCTGCGACCACGTTCCTGCTGGCTTCCTTTACCGCTGGTATTGTTATGAAGGCGGCTGCTGGATGCCATTGCAGGCGTAACTGGCTGCTGAAGCTGTTGTTCTGGCTGTTGATGGCTGGAAAAGCTACTGATATGACGCTGTT
>JAZHYW010056629.1:0-35661 GCA_037355805.1 Ixodes ricinus
CCTACATTGGAACCTCGGAGACCCTCCCTGCGCAAGCGCCGATAGTGCACGATGAGCCAAGATAAGCGGCGGGTTTCCAAGCGGCGATCATTTTGCGGCAGCGGCAGCACCCAGCGAACATCGCTAACCACGTACCACGCCTATTACAGCTGCTGCTCCTGGGTTCGTGCCGTGTCCGACAGTAATGTGCAGTTCAGTGCTGCGGCCTGCACTCGTGCAAGCTGCGATCGTCAGCATACGCGTGTCATCGCATCTGTGGAATCACCTCGGGCCTTCTACCCTACATTGGAACCCCGGAGACCCTCCCTGCGCAAGCGCCGATAGTGCACGATGAGCCAAGATAAGCGGCGGGTTTCCAAGCGGCGATCTTTTTGCGGCAGCGGCAGCACCCAGCGAACATCGCTAACCACGTACCACGCCTATTACAGTTGCTGCCCTGGGTTCGTGCCGTGTCCGACAGTAATGTGCAGTTCAGTGCTGCGGCCTGCACTGTGCAAGCTGCGATCGTCAGCATACGCGTGTCATCGCATCTGTGGAATCACCTCCGGGCCTTCTACCCTACATTGGAACCTCGGAGACCCTCCCTGCGCAAGCGCCGATAGTTCACGATGAGCCAAGATAAGCGGCGGGTTTCCAAGCGGCGATCATTTTGCGGCAGCGGCAGCACCCAGCGAACATCGCTAACCACGTACCACACCTATTACAGTTGCTGCCCTGGGTTCGTGCCGTGTCCGACAGTAATGTGCAGTTCAGTGCTGCGGCCTGCACTGTGCAAGCTGTGATCGTCAGCATACGCGTGTCATCGCATATGTGGAATCACCTCGGGCCTTCTACCCTACATTGGAACCTCGGAGACCCTCCCTGCGCAAGCGCCGATAGTGCACGATGAGCCAAGATAAGCGGCGGGTTTCCAAGCGGCGATCATTTTGCGGCAGCGGCAGCACCCAGCGAACATCGCTAACCACGTACCACGCCTATTACAGTTGCTGCCCTGGGTTCGTGCCGTGTCCGACAGTAATGTGCAGTTCAGTGCTGCGGCCTGCACTGTGCAAGCTGCGATCGTCAGCATACGCGTGTCATCGCATCTGTGGAATCACCTCGGGCCTTGTACCCTACATTGAAACCTCGGAGACCCTCCCTGCGCAAGCGCCGATAGTGCACGATGAGCCAAGATAAGCGGCGGGTTTCCAAGCGGCGATCATTTTGCGGCAGCGGCAGCACCCAGCGAACATCGCTAACCACGTACCACGCCTATTACAGTTGCTGCCCTGGGTTCGTGCCGTGTCCGACAGTAATGTGCAGTTCAGTGCTGCGGCCTGCACTGTGCAAGCTGCGATCGTCAGCATACGCGTGTCATCGCATCTGTGGAATTACCTCGGGCCTTCTACCCTACATTGGAACCTCGGAGACCCTCCCTGCGCAAGCGCCGATAGTGCACGATGAGCCAAGATAAGCGGCGGGTTTCCAAGCGGCGATCATTTTGCGGCAGCGGCAGCACCCAGCGAACATCGCTAACCACGTACCACGCCTATTACAGTTGCTGCCCTGGGTTCGTGCCGTGTCCGACAGTAATCTGCAGTTCAGTGCTGCGGCCTGCACTGTGCAAGCTGCGATCGTCAGCATACGTGTGTCATCGCATCTGTGGAATCACCTCGGGCCTTCTACCCTACATTGGAACGTCGGAGACTCTCCCAGCGCAAGCGCCGATCGTGCACGCTGAGCCAAGATAAGCGGCGGGTTTCCAAGCGGCGATCATTTTGCGGCAGCGGCAGCACCCAGCGAACATCGCTAACCACGTACCACGCCTATTACAGTTGCTGCCCTGGGTTCGTGCCGTGTCCGACAGTAATGTGCAGTTCAGTGCTGCGGCCTGCACTGTGCAAGCTGCGATCGTCAGCATACGCGTGTCATCGCATCTGTGGAATCACCTCGGGCCTTCTACCCTACATTGGAACCTCGGAGACCCTCCCGCGCAAGCGCCGATAGTGCACGATGAGCCAAGATAAGCGGCGGGTTTCCAAGCGGCGATCATTTTGCGGCAGCGGCAGCACCCAGCGAACATCGCTAACCACGTACCACGCCTATTACAGTTGCTGCCCTGGGTTCGTGCCGTGTCCGACAGTAATGTGCAGTTCAGTGCTGCGGCCTGCACTGTGCAAGCTGCGATCGTCAGCATACGCGTGTCATCGCATCTGTGGAATCACCTCGGGCCTTCTACCCTACATTGGAACCTCGGAGACCCTCCCTGCGCAAGCGCCGATAGTGCACGATGAGCCAAGATAAGCGGCGGGTTTCCAAGCGGCGATCATTTTGCGGCAGCGGCAGCACCCAGCGAACATCGCTAACCACGTACCACGCCTATTACAGTTGCTGCCCTGGGTTCGTGCCGTGTCCGACAGTAATGTGCAGTTCAGTGCTGCGGCCTGCACTGTGCAAGCTGCGATCGTCAGCATACGCGTGTCATCGCATATGTGGAATCACCTCGGGCCTTCTACCCTACATTGGAACCTCGGAGACCCTCCCCGCGCAAGCGCCGATAGTGCACGATGAGCCAAGATAAGCGGCGGGTTTCCAAGCGGCGATCATTTTGCGGCAGCGGCAGCACCCAGCGAACATCGCTAACCACGTACCACGCCTATTACAGTTGCTGCCCTGGGTTCGTGCCGTGTCCGACAGTAATGTGCAGTTCAGTGCTGCGGCCTGCACTGTGCAAGCTGCGATCGTCAGCATACGCGTGTCATCGCATCTGTGGAATCACCTCGGGCCTTCTACCCTACATTGGAACCTCGGAGACCCTCCCTGCGCAAGCGCCGATAGTGCACGATGAGCCAAGATAAGCGGCGGGTTTCCAAGCGGCGATCATTTTGCGGCAGCGGCAGCACCCAGCGAACATCGCTAACCACGTACCACGCCTATTACAGTTGCTGCCCTGGGTTCGTGCCGTGTCCGACAGTAATGTGCAGTTCAGTGCTGCGGCCTGCACTGTGCAAGCTGCGATCGTCAGCATACGCGTGTCATCGCATCTGTGGAATCACCTCGGGCCTTCTACCCTACATTGGAACCTCGGAGACCCTCCCTGCGCAAGCGCCGATAGTGCACGATGAGCCAAGATAAGCGGCGGGTTTCCAAGCGGCGATCATTTTGCGGCAGCGGCAGCGCCCAGCGAACATCGCTAACCACGTACCACGCCTATTACAGTTGCTGCCCTGGGTTCGTGCCGTGTCCGACAGTAATGTGCAGTTCAGTGCTGCGGCCTGCACTGTGCAAGCTGCGATCGTCAGCATACGCGTGTCATCGCATCTGTGGAATCACCTCGGGCCTTCTACCCTACATTGGAACCTCGGAGACCCTCCCTGCGCAAGCGCCGATAGTGCACGATGAGCCAAGATAAGCGGCGGGTTTCCAAGCGGCGATCATTTTGCGGCAGCGGCAGCACCCAGCGAACATCGCTAACCACGTACCACGCCTATTACAGTTGCTGCCCTGGGTTCGTGCCGTGTCCGACAGTAATGTGCAGTTCAGTGCTGCGGCCTGCACTGTGCAAGCTGCGATCGTCAGCATACGCGTGTCATCGCATCTGTGGAATCACCTCGGGCCTTGTACCCTACATTGAAACCTCGGAGACCCTCCCCGCGCAAGCGCCGATAGTGCACGATGAGCCAAGATAAGCGGCGGGTTTCCAAGCGGCGATCATTTTGCGGCAGCGGCAGCACCCAGCGAACATCGCTAACCACGTACCACGCCTATTACAGTTGCTGCCCTGGGTTCGTGCCGTGTCCGACAGTAATGTGCAGTTCAGTGCTGTGGCCTTGACTGTGCAAGCTTCGATCGTCAGCATACGCGTGTCATCGCATCTGTGGAATCACCTCGGGCCTTCTACCCTACATTGGAACCTCGGAGACCCTCCCTGCGCTAGCGCCGATAGTGCACGATGAGCCAAGATAAGCGGCGGGTTTCCAAGCGGCGATCATTTTGCGGCAGCGGCAGCACCCAGCGAACATCGCTAACCACGTACCACGCCTATTACAGTTGCTGCCCTGGGTTCGTGCCGTGTCCGACAGTAATGTGCAGTTCAGTGCTGCGGCCTGCACTGTGCAAGCTGCGATCGTCAGCATACGCGTGTCATCGCATCTGTGGAATCACCTCGGGCCTTCTACCCTACATTGGAACCTCGGAGACCCTCCCTGCGCAAGCGCCGATAGTGCACGATGAGCCAAGATAAGCGGCGGGTTTCCAAGCGGCGATCATTTTGCGGCAGCGGCAGCACCCAGCGAACATCGCTAACCACGTACCACGCCTATTACAGTTGCTGCCCTGGGTTCGTGCCGTGTCCGACAGTAATGTGCAGTTCAGTGCTGCGGCCTGCACTGTGCAAGCTGCGATCGTCAGCATACGCGTGTCATCGCATCTGTGGAATCACCTCGGGCCTTCTACCCTACATTGGAACCTCGGAGACCCTCCCTGCGCAAGCGCCGATAGTGCACGATGAGCCAAGATAAGCGGCGGGTTTCCAAGCGGCGATCATTTTGCGGCAGCGGCAGCACCCAGCGAACATCGCTAACCACGTACCACGCCTATTACAGTTGCTGCCCTGGGTTCGTGCCGTGTCCGACAGTAATGTGCAGTTCAGTGCTGCGGCCTGCACTGTGCAAGCTGCGATCGTCAGCATACGCGTGTCATCGCATATGTGGAATCACCTCGGGCCTTCTACCCTACATTGGAACCTCGGAGACCCTCCCTGCGCAAGCGCCGATAGTGCACGATGAGCCAAGATAAGCGGCGGGTTTCAAGCGGCGATCATTTTGCGGCAGCGGCAGCACCCAGCGAACATCGCTAACCACGTACCACGCCTATTACAGTTGCTGCCCTGGGTTCGTGCCGTGTCCGACAGTAATGTGCAGTTCAGTGCTGCGGCCTGCACTGTGCAAGCTGCGATCGTCAGCATACGCGTGTCATCGCATCTGTGGAATCACCTCGGGCCTTCTACCCTACATTGGAACCTCGGAGACCCTCCCTGCGCAAGCGCCGATAGTGCACGATGAGCCAAGATAAGCGGCGGGTTTCCAAGCGGCGATCATTTTGCGGCAGCGGCAGCACCCAGCGAACATCGCTAACCACGTACCACGCCTATTACAGCTGCTGCCCTGGGTTCGTGCCGTGTCCGACAGTAATGTGCAGTTCAGTGCTGCGGCCTGCACTGTGCAAGCTGCGATCGTCAGCATACGCGTGTCATCGCATCTGTGGAATCACCTCGGGCCTTCTACCCTACATTGGAACCTCGGAGACCCTCCCTGCGCAAGCGCCGATAGTGCACGATGAGCCAAGATAAGCGGCGGGTTTCCAAGCGGCGATCATTTTGCGGCAGCGGCAGCACCCAGCGAACATCGCTAACCACGTACCACGCCTATTACAGTTGCTGCCCTGGGTTCGTGCCGTGTCCGACAGTAATGTGCAGTTCAGTGCTGCGGCCTGCACTGTGCAAGCTGCGATCGTCAGCATACGCGTGTCATCGCACCTGTGGAATCACCTCGGGCCTTCTACCCTACATTGGAACCTCGGAGACCCTCCCTGCGCAAGCGCCGATAGTTCACGATGAGCCAAGATAAGCGGCGGGTTTCCAAGCGGCGATCATTTTGCGGCAGCGGCAGCACCCAGCGAACATCGCTAACCACGTACCACACCTATTACAGTTGCTGCCCTGGGTTCGTGCCGTGTCCGACAGTAATGTGCAGTTCAGTGCTGCGGCCTGCACTGTGCAAGCTGCGATCGTCAGCATACGCGTGTCATCGCATATGTGGAATCACCTCGGGCCTTCTACCCTACATTGGAACCTCGGAGACCCTCCCTGCGCAAGCGCCGATAGTGCACGATGAGCCAAGATAAGCGGCGGGTTTCCAAGCGGCGATCATTTTGCGGCAGCGGCAGCGCCCAGCGAACATCGCTAACCACGTACCACGCCTATTACAGTTGCTGCCCTGGGTTCGTGCCGTGTCCGACAGTAATGTGCAGTTCAGTGCTGCGGCCTGCACTGTGCAAGCTGCGATCGTCAGCATACGCGTGTCATCGCATCTGTGGAATCACCTCGGGCCTTCTACCCTACATTGGAACCTCGGAGACCCTCCTCGCGCAAGCGCCGATAGTGCACGATGAGCCAAGATAAGCGGCGGGTTTCCAAGCGGCGATCATTTTGCGGCAGCGGCAGCACCCAGCGAACATCGCTAACCACGTACCACGCCTATTACAGTTGCTGCCCTGGGTTCGTGCCGTGTCCGACAGTAATGTGCAGTTCAGTGCTGCGGCCTGCACTGTGCAAGCTGCGATCGTCAGCATACGCGTGTCATCGCATCTGTGGAATCACCTCGGGCCTTGTACCCTACATTGAAACCTCGGAGACCCTCCCCGCGCAAGCGCCGATAGTGCACGATGAGCCAAGATAAGCGGCGGGTTTCCAAGCGGCGATCATTTTGCGGCAGCGGCAGCACCCAGCGAACATCGCTAACCACGTACCACGCCTATTACAGTTGCTGCCCTGGGTTCGTGCCGTGTCCGACAGTAATGTGCAGTTCAGTGCTGCGGCCTGCACTGTGCAAGCTGCGATCGTCAGCATACGCGTGTCATCGCATCTGTGGAATCACCTCGGGCCTTCTACCCTACATTGGAACCTCGGAGACCCTCCCTGCGCAAGCGCCGATAGTGCACGATGAGCCAAGATAAGCGGCGGGTTTCCAAGCGGCGATCATTTTGCGGCAGCGGCAGCACCCAGCGAACATCGCTAACCACGTACCACGCCTATTACAGTTGCTGCCCTGGGTTCGTGCCGTGTCCGACAGTAATGTGCAGTTCAGTGCTGCGGCCTGCACTGTGCAAGCTGCGATCGTCAGCATACGCGTGTCATCGCATCTGTGGAATCACCTCGGGCCTTCTACCCTACATTGGAACCTCGGAGACCCTCCCTGCGCAAGCGCCGATAGTGCACGATGAGCCAAGATAAGCGGCGGGTTTCCAAGCGGCGATCATTTTGCGGCAGCGGCAGCACCCAGCGAACATCGCTAACCACGTACCACGCCTATTACAGTTGCTGCCCTGGGTTCGTGCCGTGTCCGACAGTAATGTGCAGTTCAGTGCTGCGGCCTGCACTGTGCAAGCTGCGATCGTCAGCATACGCGTGTCATCGCATCTGTGGAATCACCTCGGGCCTTCTACCCTACATTGGAACCTCGGAGACCCTCCCTGCGCAAGCGCCGATAGTGCACGATGAGCCAAGATAAGCGGCGGGTTTCCAAGCGGCGATCATTTTGCGGCAGCGGCAGCACCCAGCGAACATCGCTAACCACGTACCACGCCTATTACAGTTGCTGCCCTGGGTTCGTGCCGTGTCCGACAGTAATGTGCAGTTCAGTGCTGCGGCCTGCACTGTGCAAGCTGCGATCGTCAGCATACGCGTGTCATCGCATCTGTGGAATCACCTCGGGCCTTCTACCCTACATTGGAACCTCGGAGACCCTCCCTGCGCAAGCGCCGATAGTGCACGATGAGCCAAGATAAGCGGCGGGTTTCCAAGCGGCGATCATTTTGCGGCAGCGGCAGCACCCAGCGAACATCGCTAACCACGTACCACGCCTATTACAGTTGCTGCCCTGGGTTCGTGCCGTGTCCGACAGTAATGTGCAGTTCAGTGCTGCGGCCTGCACTGTGCAAGCTGCGATCGTCAGCATACGCGTGTCATCGCATCTGTGGAATCACCTCGGGCCTTCTACCCTACATTGGAACCTCGGAGACCCTCCCTGCGCAAGCGCCGATAGTGCACGATGAGCCAAGATAAGCGGCGGGTTTCCAAGCGGCGATCATTTTGCGGCAGCGGCAGCACCCAGCGAACATCGCTAACCACGTACCACGCCTATTACAGTTGCTGCCCTGGGTTCGTGCCGTGTCCGACAGTAATGTGCAGTTCAGTGCTGCGGCCTGCACTGTGCAAGCTGCGATCGTCAGCATACGCGTGTCATCGCATCTGTGGAATCACCTCGGGCCTTCTACCCTACATTGGAACCTCGGAGACCCTCCCTGCGCAAGCGCCGATAGTGCACGATGAGCCAAGATAAGCGGCGGGTTTCCAAGCGGCGATCATTTTGCGGCAGCGGCAGCACCCAGCGAACATCGCTAACCACGTACCACGCCTATTACAGTTGCTGCCCTGGGTTCGTGCCGTGTCCGACAGTAATGTGCAGTTCAGTGCTGCGGCCTGCACTGTGCAAGCTGCGATCGTCAGCATACGCGTGTCATCGCATCTGTGGAATCACCTCGGGCCTTCTACCCTACATTGGAACCTCGGAGACCCTCCCTGCGCAAGCGCCGATAGTGCACGATGAGCCAAGATAAGCGGCGGGTTTCCAAGCGGCGATCATTTTGCGGCAGCGGCAGCACCCAGCGAACATCGCTAACCACGTACCACGCCTATTACAGTTGCTGCCCTGGGTTCGTGCCGTGTCCGACAGTAATGTGCAGTTCAGTGCTGCGGCCTGCACTGTGCAAGCTGCGATCGTCAGCATACGCGTGTCATCGCATCTGTGGAATCACCTCGGGCCTTCTACCCTACATTGGAACCTCGGAGACCCTCCCTGCGCAAGCGCCGATAGTGCACGATGAGCCAAGATAAGCGGCGGGTTTCCAAGCGGCGATCATTTTGCGGCAGCGGCAGCACCCAGCGAACATCGCTAACCACGTACCACGCCTATTACAGTTGCTGCCCTGGGATCGTGCCGTGTCCGACAGTAATCTGCAGTTCAGTGCTGCGGCCTGCACTGTGCAAGCTGCGATCGTCAGCATACGCGTGTCATCGCATCTGTGGAATCACCTCTGGCCTTCTACCCTACATTGGAACCTCGGAGACTCTCCCAGCGCAAGCGCCGATAGTGCACGCTGAGCCAAGATAAGCGGCGGGTTTCCAAGCGGCGATCATTTTGCGGCAGCGGCAGCACCCAGCGAACATCGCTAACCACGTACCACGCCTATTACAGGTCGGTAACAACTATATTTCATTACCTTGGCTTAACTTGTGCTGCTGCTGCCGCTGCTGCCACTATTACTGTGTTAGTGTCTTAACCTGTGTTTCTGTAAACTATCAGAAATGGCTGACACATGTTCCTCATGTCAGTTGCCAGCCTGCGATACAGAGACGTTCGTAGAATGCTCCGAGTGCGAGTGCAAGTACCATTTCGGTAAATGTGCCGGAGTAAACAAGAAATCTTTCGCTGGGAAAACCGAGACCGCTAAAAAGGGCTGGCGGTGCCCAACCTGCAGGAGTGGTGGATTGCAGGCTGGTGGTGGTGAGGAACATCAGCCTGAACTCGATATGAGAAATCTTCTCGTATCTATCAACCAGAAGTTGGAAAGCCTGCCCCTTCTAAAAGAGAAGGTAGACAGTATGGAGCTCTCCATCCAGTTCATGTCTAAAAGCTTCGAGGAAATCAAACAGAACCTCAATACTCAAAAGACCGAAATCAAAGAACTTAGAAAGAGAGTAACAGAACTGGAAGAGAAGGATGATAAAAGTAAACACGTACAGGATCAGCTCCTGCAGGAGGTTAATGAACTCGAATTTCGGAGCAGGCGTCTCAATCTAGAAGTTCATGGGATCCCTGCGGTGCAGGACGAGAATCTGATTACTTCGTTGAACGAGGTTGCTAACAAACTAGAGGTACCTCACCTCACCGAGTCCGACATTGTATCGGTTCATAGGCTACCCGCTAGACAAGGAAATGTGCCCGGAGTGATCATTCATTTCGCAAGGCAACAGACTAGAGATGCATGGCTTAAGAAAAAAAATAAGCTGAAGAACAGTGCCCCGCGATTGTTCATCCAAGAGAACCTGACTCGGCGTAATCGGGAGCTTCTTCGGGCAGCTAAAGAACGCGCCAATGCGAAGAACTACGCTTATGTATGGCATACAAACGGAAAGATTCTTGTCCGAAAAACTGAAGGAGCACGCGCTGTTCACATCAAGTGCAACGATGACCTTGACAATTTGTAGACAACTCGGAGGCCTACTAAGTTTTGACAAAAATGACTGTGTCACCCCCAGTAGATTGCAGATACTACGACGATTCATTTTTCAATCAAACATATCAAGGTTATAACTCACATTTTTCCTTGGTACATTTTAATACCAGGAGCATAAACAATAAACAAGACAATCTAAATTTGTTTTTTGAATCATTATCTATAAATTTTGATGCTTTGCTTTGTACGGAAACGTGGATCCCTGAAAAATCTGAGCCCCCTCATTTCAGTGGCTATAAATGCACCAGCCTGGGCAGGAAAAATAAAAGAGGAGGCGGGGTTGCGATTTATTTAAGAGAAGATATCTCTTGCTACGTGTTAGACGAGTTTTCCGCTATCTCGACGGACGTCGAGTCTCTTGTTGTGGACGCCGGAAGTGTTATTGTTTGTGTTGTTTATAGACCACCGACTGGAGACAAATCTGTGTTTATATCTTACTGTGAGGACTTGCTTGGGTTTCTTGGCTCAACAGCTAAGCCATTTTTTATAATGGGTGATATAAATATCGATTTACATAAAGAAGAAAAGCATGCGTTTGAATTACAAAATGTCTTGTGCACCTTCAGATGTATTAATACGGTAACACTGCCCACCAGGGTGACCTCAGATACCGCTACTTGTCTCGACGTATGTATAACTAATTTAAACACTCATGAGGTATCTTCTGGCATTTTTACACACGACATAAGTGACCATTTACCAATCTTTTGTTTTGCACCATTCCTTAAAAAAAGCAAACTCAACGTAGCGTTTACAGTTACAGGAAAATAGACGAAGATTCCTTGAGAAAGTTTCGTGACCTAATCACTGCCATCGATTGGAACACTGAGTATGTTGAACGCGACCCAAATATCGCGTACGCAGGCTTTTCTAAAAACTTAAAATATGTTATGACACTGCCTTCCCACTTAAACTGATGAACAAAAGAAAAGATAGATTGCGCAAACCTTGGATGACCAATGAGTTATACGCTCGGATTAAAGAAAAAAATAAAAAATACCATGATTTTCTTAAAAGCAGAGATCAAGATATTTTAGCAGCCTACAAAAAGTACAGAAATAAGCTAACAACTGATTTGAAAAATACAAAACAAGATTATTATCAACGCCTATTTGTTCGCGTCCAGAATGAGCCCAGAAAAGTATGGGAAGCGGTAAATACCCTCACAAACAGTAGCAATCGCGCCACAGAAATACAATCTGTGATTGTCGATGGCAAGCGTGTGAGCGGGTTGGACTTATCTAACGCAATGAACGAGCATTTTGTAAAAGTTGGCGAGTGTACTGCAGATACGCAAGCATATTACGACACACCTAGCACGACTTCCTTAACAAACTCGATAATGTTATCACCAGTCACCCCACAGGAAATAGAACTACTAATAACAAATATAAAAAATAATGTAGCTGCCGGCATCGACGACATTAAACCAGTTCCTATTAAATACGTTTCCCAAGATATTAGCAACGTCCTATCGCACATCATAAACTGCATGTTAGAAACGGGTATATTTCCTGATCAACTTAAAATTGCTAAAGTTACACCTGTCTACAAAGGGGGCGGAGAATACTTACAAAATTTTCGACCAATTTCGGTCTTGCCTATATTCTCTAAATTATTTGAGGGCGTTATACAAAGCAGAATAGACCAATTTTTATCTAAGTATCATGTGATTAACAAATCACAATATGGATTTCAGAAAGGTAAATCCACGGAGCAAGCACTCGTAGAGGCAAAGGACAAAATAATATACAATATTGAGAATAAACTATATACAGTAGGAATTTTTTTAGACCTAAGTAAAGCGTTTGACACTATACAACACGACATACTGTTCAGAAAACTACATACATATGGAATACGTGGAATAGCTTTGTCTCTCATAAAAAATTATCTTGAAAATCGGTTTCAATTTGTTAAAATAAACAACATTGTCTCAAGTACAATGGAAATAAAATGCGGAGTCCCACAAGGTTCGATCTTAGGTCCCCTTCTGTTTCTTCTATATATAAACGATATTACAGCAATCCCGGGATCTCATGAGCTTATTATGTATGCGGATGACACCAGCGTATTTTTTGCAAACTCATCCAAAGCCCAGTTAGAACTATTGACAAATAGCTATCTTGCCGACCTAGCTACATGGCTTCAAGCAAACAAGCTAAATTTAAATACGAAAAAAACGAAGTATATACTATTTGCACCTAAAAATAAACGCGACAGTACCAACTTAGTTATACATTTTAAAGATGAAATTATAGAACAAGTTCACGAACAAAAATTTTTGGGAGTTTGGTTTAATCAAGAGCTGAATTGGAACACACACGTGAATAAATTAAGTTCCGAGCTTTCACGGTCGGTTGGATGTCTATATAAAATAGGGAACCTTATACCAACATGGCTAAAGAAAAACTTATATTATTCGCTCTTTTACTCTAGGCTCTGTTATTGTCTTCTAGTGTGGGGCACGACATCGACCACAAACTATAACTCGTTGCTCACACTGCAGAAAAAGATGTTGCGCCTACTTGAAAATTATAAGGGTAAAATACAAGACCTGCACACTGCACCACTTTTTAAAAAATATGGCATTCTCAAGGTCAATCAGATATATTATTTTAAATTATTACAACTGATTCACAAACAAAAACTATATGTGACGGATTTAAGCGACGTAACGCATGCATACCCTCTTCGACACGCACATAGGCGGCCCCCTCAGACCCGTACAAATTATGGAACACAAACAATGGAATATCAAGTCAGTAAAGCTCTGAATAACATTAAAGACCACATAGATTTTAATAACAATTTTAGTAAATTTAAAAGGGATCTCAGGACACTCATGGTGGGCAGTGATAACCCCTTATCATTTGAATTTGTATGTAATAACTAGTTGTTTTCTGGTATATTCTAAAAATGAATATCTTGTTTATTACTAAGCATAAACTCTGTAAACTGTGTGCTGCTGAAAGCGCTGCATTGGGGACAGAGACCTTGTCAGGCTTCGAGCCTTTAGTCCCTGTCTCCATTTCGGTTGATTCCGGAAAATAAATAAACATTCATTAAAAAAAAACTGAGCAATGAGAACGACAGTGTACTTGGTATCTTCTTCTATTCAAAATGGCAGCACGTTGGCGGGGCAGTCATTTTAATTCTTATCACATTAAGTCAGGGTCAAAAGTACTCATAAAAATGCTGATATCCAAACAAACAAATCAACTCCGAAATAACGCAAAAGGCTTGCATTTTAAGTTAATTAAGGCAGGGTTGCAGACGAGCTGCATAAGAATAATTGATAAATAAGCCATAAACAAACTCGCTAATTGACAACACAAAGACGAAAAAAATGAAAGCCGTTTACAACTCCCTGTAACGCCGAGTTGGAGCACAGCTCTTGAGGAGGAGGAGGGGAAGGTACGGAGAGGGGTTTATGCCCCTCCTCCTCTCGCGCTCGCCCTGATTTGGGGAAAATGCAGCCGGAAAACTTTCCCGCTAAATTTAGCGGGAAAAATTTTCCGCTAGATTCTAAATGGGAAAATTGCTTTTTCCGCTAAATCTAGCGGGGAAAATTTTCCGCCAAATCTAGTCGGGGAAAGTTTTCCGCTAAATTTAGCGGGGACAAATTTCCGCGAGATTTAGCGGGAATGTTTTCCGCTAAATTTAGCGGAAAATTTTCCCCGCTAAATTTAGCGGGAAAAATTTCCGCTATATTTAGTGGGGAAATTTACCCATCATGCACTGCGCGGTTACGCCGACGGCGACGGCGACGGCGACGCCGACGCCGCTCAAGCCTGGAAACGGGCGCCTAAGAGCTGCGCTCTAGAACAAATCAAATCTAAAGATATCACTGACGCAACTGTGAGTTTACAAAAAACAAAAAGCACGACGTCTTTTTTTTTTTTTTTTTTAAGACCTCCCCTTTTCAACGTTATAATTTGGCTCTCGACCTTGCCGGGTTGGACTATCTGGCCACACTTGAGTGAGTTTGAGACACCTGGGCCGGCTTGCTAGAACAGTGTCTCAGCGAGACTAGGTGAAAGAAAGCACTGCAAAAGCTGGGCGCGCGAGCGTCTTGAGACGCAGCTTTTCAGCTCGTGCGCTGGCTTTGGCAGTGCCTTTCTTTCACCCAGTCTCAGCTGAGACGCTGTTTCTACGCAGGCCGGTCCTGATCTCAGCTAATCGAGGACAGCTTGTCACCGGTTGTAAACAACTTACATTAGAATAACAGAAAGCCCGGCCAGGTGAACATACGCAAAGAGCCACAGAAAAGCATATTTTAAAATGAAAAGCCACAATAAAAAAAGTTTCTGTCATTTAATTTTTAATTCTTTTAGATTACAGTGGGTGGCCAGAGCGTGAATTCCACTACGAAAACGATTGCTCCTTATGTCTCTTTATTGTGCATCCCCATTAGTGAAACACGCACCTTGTCGGATGTATGTATGGTGGCACAAAGCTGCTAGAACGCAAGCTGTCTTTCATTTTATCATAATTTGCGGGGAGGAGGGTTATGATTACCAGGAAGCTGCCAAGCCGCACTTTGACCCGCGAAGAGCCGCATGCCAACGCTGGGCTACAGCTTCACTAAAATCACAAGAAGCAAGATGCCCTAATACCTCTGTTTCATCCTGCAGATCGCACTATGGCTACTGGTGCACTTGAGGCCAGCCCAATCATCCAGCATGTGGCACCGCCCAAAGATGACAGTAACGACGACATCTGTGCATGGATGTTTCCAGCGCGCCATGGAGGTGTCAACATGGCCACTTCGCTCAGAGGACAGCGCAGCAGCTACGCAAGGAACCCGATGCCCACCACGTTGCCCACGACTTTCTGCTTGGGCAGCTCTGCTGCCTGCAGTATCTGTAAATAAAAGTACTTCCGTCTCGTCCTGCAGGTTAGTTACGACTCCGGTATGGAATGCTTCAACAAAGTGCGTACTGTTCAGTTGCTCTGCTGCGCCGCAGCAGATGTTTTAAATCTTCGACCGAGGGTTGGATGACGTTGTGTCTTTAAGGTCTACTTTCCATACACAACAGTGCTAACTCAGCGCTAGGGACACACCACTCACTTTGCACTAGTTCGCCACTGTATCAGCGCTCTAATATGTAATTATTCGTTTACAAAATTACTGGTAAATGTAAGGGATTACAAGTGATTTCGTTACTTGTAACTGATTACGTACAACGGATTATGTACAAGTCTGCTTTTCACATTTGCAATCTTTGCCAAGATTGTACATCTCGGAAGGGCGGGGAGAGAAGGGGGGGGGGAGGGGGGGCGTGAAAGCCATCTACAGTCGGTGACAGGTCAAGAACGAAGTAGAAGCTCCTCCCACCCCTTTCCACATCAGCGGGAGCAAACGGTGGAGAGGAGGTCGCCTCCTCTCCAGCGTTCGCTCTTCTAAAGTGGAAAGAGGTGGAAGGAGCTTCTACTGTTCTTGACCTAGTCACCGACTATAGTGTAGTCACAGTGTTCTTGGGGTTCTTCTTTCTAGATTGCTTTTAAAGTAGTGGCGTCAGAAGGGGAATGGGGTGGGGGGGGGGATCGGGCCGGGCCACGAGTGAAGGGGGGGGGGGGGGCCGCCGCCCCGGGTGCCGCTGACCCTAGCGCCGCCACCGCTTTTAAAGCATAAGAGTGCCAAGGCGCAGCGAATAAGTAAAACAAAAGGACAGAGCTCGCGGTCTGTACGGATCTTCCCCCCAAGCTACGGGCCGAGTAAGCCAACATGAGAACTGCTATGGGCACCCTACGTCCGCCAGGTGCCTCCACCCATCGCCCTGCGAACAGCGCAGCGCGCGGGCTACTTTTGAGTCGGCGTGGTGTAGAGTGGGGGAAAGCTCTCCTGCCTCCTCCGCCGGCGTGGTAGTCGAAGCAGGCATGTCGTCCGACTGTCGCGTGCCGCTGTTAATAACAGCGGGATTTCAACATATATTCGACACTGACGTCTTCTTTCGAGGCGGGAAGATAAAGGGGGAGCTGTTGTACGACGCAAATCTTGTGTGCACGACGTGAAGGAACTCGTGTCGAGTGCTTGCAACGAAGTTTCGGCGCGGTGTATTTCACAAACGCGAATAAACGCGCCGTCGAAGTCTAAAACTGACGGTAAGTTGAACCTCTATGGCCCACATTTTGTTTCTTTTACGATTTAACTTTTTCTCCTGAGCAGTTCTCCACAAGCAGACAGCTTCTCAGCGCCACGTGCGACTGTCGAGTGGGCGTCGCGGGGAGGTGTAAACACGCCGCGGCTGTCGCAGTCTTCCTTCAACGCTGCGACACATTTGGAAAAAACTAGTCGTCCACGAGCTTGAGGTATACTGACTTCCGGCAAAAAGGTGTACCCGAAATTCTCAAAGGCGTTCAAGTTAAAGAAAAGAGAAGGTAATTATAGCAGGCGCATTTTCGAGCCGGAAGATTGGTTTTGAAACTGTAGTTTTAGCTCAAAACCCCACGGTTCCCCTGCCTCAGTTCTTGTTCTCAACATGCACTGCGTCATTTTAGTTTCCTTCTTTGGACGTGAAACATTCTCTGGCTAGGTGCTCGGCATTTCGTGTAGCCTGGATAAAACATGACCTCAAAGCTCCCAAATAAAAAAAAATAACTGAAAAAACACCTAAATAAAAAAGTCAGCAGAACCCATCCTTTGGGAATGATTATCTACGTTAATGCGAATAGCATCAAACGGCGCGGAGTTATGCGCGTTCGTCAGGTGGCCGGCACACTCTAGATACGCCAGCCCACTCTTGAGGCGATTCTAAATTTGTTGACACTTTCACAGCCCTGCGCACGATCTCCGCAGCCCAGCACGTGCGTTTGTGTCACTTAGGAAGGCGAGCAAAGCACGCGCCATGCGCACAAACACTCAAAATGGTACCGACCAGACTTTCTGGCGTCTCAGCTAGTCTCAACCAACGGTACTCTAAACGGTTGTTTATATCTTTGCCATAGGACGCGCTTTACAGCGCTGTCACAGCTACCGGTGCGCGCGCGTTCCATGCACGAGGGCTCATTCCGCTCTCGTGAGGCTGAGCACGGCCGCTACATCACCTCTCCCGAGCGCGGGAGAGGGTGAGCTAGCGGCCGTGCTCAGCCTCACGAGAGCGGAATGAGCCCTCGTCATGGAACGCGCGCGCACCGTAGCTGTGAGCGCTGTAAAGCGCGTCCTATGGTAAAGATATAAACAACCGTTTAGAGTGCGTTGAATGACTGCCTTCATAGCTCTGTGGTTAGCGCGTCTGCCTGCTGATCAAAGGGTCAACGGTTCGAATCCCAGCCGGCGCCGGTCTTTTTTATTTATTTATCGACCCGCGGCGTAAGAGGTTAGATAGCCAGATAGATAGATAGATAGATAGATACATAGACGAAAAGTGCGTGAAGTATCCAAAGAATGCTATTCGCATTAAAAGGAATTAGAGACAAAATTCATATACAAAACTGCCCGGCTATAAAGTGTTTAACCGCTGGTTGATCAAGCCAGAATGTTTCATGTGCAAACACAATCGCCCAGCAGTTTCCGATGCATGTTTTCTCAGATGCTTTGTCGCGCAACTCGTCCAGCTTCTCTGCTTTACTTTCAACGACTGGAAGCCCTTGCCAGTGCAGTACGTCCTCAAACATTTCGGAGATATAAAATGTGGCCTCAGTGATCTTCTTGCCCCGGAAGATTGTCTTGCACCTAGTGATCAAATACTCAGACATGACATTGATGATTGTGTTACTGTGAAACTGTTTGCAGATGATTGCGTCATCTACTCTGTTATCAATAACGCTTCCTGTCGGACATTATTGAATGACAACCTTTGTAAACTCGGGGACTGCTGCGTTCTTCAGAAGATGAAAATTAATTTCACCCAAACAGTCTCGATGACTTTGACAGCAAAAAGGAACCCTTGCCCTACAGTTATCACATTGGCAATCATTGCACCCAGAACGTTTCATCCGTTAAATACTTGGGGGGGGTAGCAATAAAAGATAGCCGTAAGTGGGACGAACATATCAGTAATATATGTACTCAAGCATATCAAAAGCTATAGGCTTCCTACGCAGAAAATTGAAGGGGATGGTCCTTAAATGTCAAACTCCAAGCATATCGTTTTCAGGTCGACCAGTCCATTAGTCCTACTCTATCGTGTGGGATCCATACTCTATTAAAGACATCACGGAGGTGGAGCGGATCCAGCGTCTTGCTGCTAGGGTTTATCTCATCAGACCATCGATCATCATCATCCGTAACTAATATGCTCAAACAGCTGGACCTAAGCCTGCTCCACCTGCGCCGTCAAGTGGCCAGGTTAAAGTTTCTCTATTTACTATCACAACACAGTTCCGGCATACAAAGTGAACACTAATTTATTTCCAGTGCCGCACAGATCAACAAGACTAAACCACTCTAAAGTAATACGCCCATATTTTGCCAGAACTGAACTTTTTCAAAATCCACTTTTCCAAGCACAATTGAACAGTGGAACTGCTTGCCGTCATTGCTTATTGGAAGCACAGAAGTTGAATCATTTGAGCGTGTGCTAGTGTCACAATTGTAACCTCTTCTGCTTGGGCAGCTCTGCTGCCTGCTGGTATCTGTAAATAAATAAATACATAAATAAAATCAGAGAGAAGCCATTGACCTTCTTGAGTGAAGCAGAGTGCACCGTGATTTTCCCAGCTACTACGTGCAAGGCTGTGACAACGACCGTATCGTGCTCAAGAGGCAAGACTTCATCGAAAGGTTTTCTATTTCACAATTTTTGACCAGAGCTTATATTTTACGCTGACCGTTACTGCACTCGCAATAAAACATGTAGCCTCACAGGTGCTGGAGCTGCAGTTATACAGCATGCACGTTGCCATCGACCTTGAAAATGTGACCTCCTCTCTCAGATCACAATGCATAATAAGGCGAGGTAGAAAAAAGAGGTAATTCCTCGAATTACGGGCCCAAAAGGTGATTTTTGAGCAGCTGACGCTAAGTGGTATAGTCGATATCACGTAACGGTTACGCCGAAGCCGACGCCGCTCATGCCGGAAACGGGCGCCTAAGAGCTGCGCTCTAAAATTGCATAGAAATGTGACGGCACAAACACTAAAAAGGGCCTCGGAGCACAGGGAGCAATCACCACGTGCAAGACAATGTTGTACCACGTATCATGCGACGGAATGGATTTCCAGAACGTCTTTCATTGTATACTTTCAATTTCGAAACATTAACTATACACGAAAGAACGCCCAAAAACAAGACATTGTTGAGCCATCTTGCAGGTTTCTGGGAGTCTGTCAATTTGAATGCTGGCTCCACGAACAATGATTTCCATCGGCTTTCTAACTTCGATTTGCATTAGATCAGTAGAGTCCATTCATTTTCATATTCAGACTATATCGAGGAGGATGTAGAATCTTCAGGATAAAAACATCAATCCTTCGACATTATTGTTCCACTTTAAGATAACATAATTTATTTTACATTTGTTTTCGTCTTACTCTACCTTTAACTTAGCACACTTGTGAAAGTCTAGGTGCTCTCGGGCAGTCAAAAACTAAACAGTAGTCATAATGAAGCTAAATAACACTGCTTTCTCACTGCCTTGCTGGTTGAAGTACAACGGCATTTATTCGAAAGGGTGCAAAATGTCTTTAGACCTACCGGGCTATATAATTTGTTTTTAGATTTGCGGAAATGGCGGCTCGCGTTTAGTCGGTTTTCTTTAGGACTTTGAGTAGGGAGTCTTCCAGCACAGTTCCAATCGATAAATAAACTCCCCATCATTGACGGAACAGGGCAGGTATGACAAACATATAGCGCATGCAGCAATCTTCTAATTTTGAATGATTATATCTCTTATATATGTATAATTTTCCTTCTAAGTTCTATATATAAAATCCGTGAGCAGTGCGTATAAGAAAATTAGCGTTCAAACTTTTAAGATATAGTGTTCACCAGCATAGTTTACAAATTAACGTCTTCTAAATCTTAGTTTTATGGGCCATTTTAACTTCCGCTTAGTCAGTAGAAACAAGTGGCTGTTGACCGTGGTTGGACTCAAATGAATTGAGGTGGTGCTATACGACTTGTTTGTTTCTAACTTATTTCAGCCTAAAATAAAGTGTAATATCAAATTTTCGATATCAATATTAATTCACTAGATGCGCTACATGTATTGAGGAGTGTTCAATACAAGATATTACATGTCTTGCTACTCTTTCTGTAGCATAAATATTACTTCAAAATCACACATAACACATAATGAAGACAATCAACGGTTACATCAATGAGAACCGTACTGCCATTGAGATAAATTAAGGATGCAAGTAGTGAGCTTGGATTTCCGAGTCGTTTTGAGACCTGAATAAATAGTTTTAGCTGCGGCTCTTACTCCAAAATATGAACCCACCCTAGCTACACATACACGCACACACACGCACATAATGTTTGCTGCTAGGAATTTTTTTGAGATACCTACCCCGCATACTACAACGACAAGTGCTTCGCTAATGCTGGTTGTAGGCGAAGATTAAAGATGTCGCAGTCTACATCATGCTTTTGGTGTGTCGATTGAGGGTGATTTAACGAAGGATGAAGGAAATATGCGGTTCTATTCCAATGGCGGAATTTAATCTAAGGAAGAGAGCATGCTGAGAGCGAGCTCGGGAACCCGTGCCCGTTGGCGGTGCCACTTCGTCCTAACAGTACATTGGACACAGTTAGCAAAATTTGCTCAGCTTAACTGGGCAGACGAGCCCATTTGAGATAAAGGTTCCTAACTAGCTAAATGACAGCACGCGCAGTCTTTCGACGCCGGTGATCAAAACTAAGTCAATCTCGTTGGCTGAGTGACAATTGAGGGGACTTCGGTAATTGTAGTATAAAACTGAAAAACTAAAACTTAGCAACATATTGTAGAAATGTTACAGTGTACCGTAATAAACTTATCAGCCTTTGTATACAAAACTTAATCCATATTCTGCCACTTAAATAATTGCATTCTTAAATGATGCATTAATTGTCACTCTTCTACTGACGTCGTGTATATTCAGCCCGAACACTGCACGCTCGGATACAGTCGCGGAACAAATGACAACTACATACGCGGAAGTTAGAACGGCGATAAATGAATGTCAGAAGGAAATACAAGATATGAAATGTCGGCTATCGTGATTTATGTGACTCGGAGACAAATTCGAGTAGCGCACTCTCGATACTTTGCTGCGTGTAAGAGAAATTGGCTTTCTTTCTGGTTTTCTCGGACAAACGTTGGTGTACTCTGTGTCAGACGAGCAGTCAGGTGAAACAAAAGTTATATTGATGAGAAACATAGGGGCTAAAAAGAACATGAATCATACGTTTTGCCCTTGCAATGAATCAGAAGTATAAACCTCATTCTTTTTCTTCTTATGAATGCATAAACGTAATATATATTTATGAAGCCCATCAAGCAGCTCATAAATCGTGATGCCAAAAGGAAAAAAAAACATTTTCCTTGTTGTTCAGGTAAGAGCCTAATCGTGTTTGTGTCCTTTGAGCCAAGAAAGATGGGCAACATACCGTTTCACCAATCCTGGTACAAAACACGAGATCACCAAATCTAGAAGCTATTTCGTGTCAGAGAATAGTGTCATTTACAAGCGAGTTTAATGCGTAAAAGAAGGAGCGAGAGAAGGAAATACGTTAAATTGTATTCGGCCAAATGGACACATATTTCGCAGTTGATAGACATAACTATGTATCCTGAAGTCAACTAGCGAGGTTCCTTTGAATAGCGGGTGACGTACGGAACGTAGCCGTGCCTACATACAACTCACGCACTGTGTCTATTAAAGGCACAGAGGCCGGGAGCATCAGTTCTCAAATATAGATTTCTTAGACTCGCGCTGATGCGAGAAGGCCCAATCTAACCCCCCCCCCGGTAATCGCGGTCGTGCATTCTCCCGTCATTTCTAAGAAAAGAACTTGAGCAAGTGAATTACGGGATGGGCCCATGTTATCATTTAAATATACGAATAACCTTTCAGTACCGTGGTTCACCTCTAGCTTCTTGTAGAATTCGACATTCAAAAGTTACCACGCGGTGTCGAGTCTTCGCGATTAATAGAATGGCAACTCGATTCCAGACCAGTCTGTCGATGAAACAGTCCAGCGTACATTTTCGCACCGCATGTGCAGCGGATGTCCAAGCTACGACGAATGCCTTTTTGTCCAAACTGCCACCAGCGCAATATTTGGAGCTTGAAGTATCGCACTCACTTCTGTTGCACAAAAACTGTATTTGTGTAGGAATCACTGTGTGTCGGGTTAATGTTGTCTTCATCAATTCCTTCATCAGATTGAAACATCATGCATTCTTTGGAAAATTTGAAAAAAAAGTGCTTTATTTGTTTTACAGGCTGTGAATTACGAACCATGATCAAGTTCAAACTATGACAGCGCTAGCTCAGGAACTGAAAGCTTTTTCCTTGCTTCGCAGCTTTTGTCATTGACTTGGAAGGTAAAATTTCGATTTAAAAAAGCGTTTTTCGGAAGTTTGAAATGTCTTTATCACTCGGTAATTGCTTATGCGTAAAAATAGCAAGACACAGCGTGCTTTCTGCATACTGGTATATATCTGGCTCGAAAAAAGAGCCACCAACAACGCAAGAGAACAAGGCTGAGCCGAGACCCGAAGCAGTCTATTATCGCTTTTCATCCAATCAGACTGCAGCGCTAGCGGGAAAATGTTAAGCCGCACCCTAGGTTTCTTCAGCTCGCTGTGACTATATGGGAACTTTAAGGTGCGTAGCCGAAAGGGGGACAACGGGGGTGTTATGGCTTCATGACACCCCTGGAATGTTTTCGCTATCCAGCGTCTGTTATATTCCACAGTCTCTATTCATTTCACCATGTCATACCATGGCCGCAGCCTTGGTTTCAAGCACTCCAATCGCACGTTAATTAGCCGGCATATCTCGAGGGTGTTTCGCGAATTCACTGCGAGTGGCGTGAAATCTGCTGAGTGAACTCACGCAGTTGTCCACTCTGTCGTCTGCGATGCAACACTGTACACTCGCATTAGCGTTGGAAACAGTGTTCTTACGTTTTTGTGTGTATATCTGTGAGTCACATTAAAAAATATCCCCTTGAAGCAGTCAAATATACATTGTTTTATGTACGCTTGGGCCTCGTCCGCTTCAGCACCGCCAGCAAACTCTAAACATCACTCGATAGAAATTTCTGTTTTTGTCACAACACTAACAACAAGCAGAGAATTCCAGGCAGGGAAACAAAGCCTCTGAGCCCCACGAGCAAAGCGAGAGGTTCAAGAAAAGGCGGCCGTTGGGAAACAGTCTCTGAGCCCCACCGAGCAAAGCGAGAGGTTCAAGAAAAGGCGGCCGTTGGAAGCAGGAGGAATTCGCCGGGTAACGACAGAGGGCGACACTGAACGGACGATTCCCCGCCGCCTTCGCCGCGAAGAAGCGCACAGATCGGGGCGCCGCCAAACAACCGCCGCATAAAGGAGGAGGTTTCAGAGCAGCGCACTGCGGGACACCGCGGAAGGCAGCCAAATTCTCATGGAGGCGACGTTAGAAGATCGCTTGTCAGGGGAAGTGGACGCGCGACTGGGTTTATACGCGAAGACGACTCGACCGAGCGGTGGCCGGAGAACAGTATAGGTGTAGGGCCACCACATGGCACTATAGTCGCTGACGGCGTTGGACGTTAGAAACGCGGGGTGTGGCGAGTTCCATAAATATCATTAAATGCACTCCGCATTTAATAAGATTATGGCAATGACCGGCACGAAAGACGAAGCCACAATCACAATGCAAAGGGCGTCTACATAATAAGCCACACCATACGTCTCTCCAACTGTCAGTGATACTATATCGTACTTTACGTTCCATAATTCGAGAACAATACATGTTTTAAACTCACTATTTTGTTTCTCGCGAACAATTTACAGGTGAGGACTATACAATTTGTTTTATATTTTTTTTATATCAGCCGTTACGACGAGACGTGGCGGATTCTTTGAATTGCCGGCTATGTTTTCAATGTTTTTATGCATGATCAGCGGCGTAGACTTTCCTTTTCCCGCGCGGAAGCAGGCTGAGAAGTTCTCCGGGAGGGGGGGGGTGCTGCGCGTTAACTTTTCGCAGCACTAACGAAAGCACGCTGGGATTCCATTTCCCATGTATTTTGTCAATAAAGGCAACGTGGGCGTGATTTTGTTTACATGCCACTAGTATAGAAGCTCGTTACATGGCACGTAAACAGCGTCTCGGTAAGGATTATGGCCCGGGCCCCTCTGCCCCCCCCCCCCCCCCGGATCTCGCCAGGGGGGCACGAGCCCCGTTGCCCCCCCGAAGTCTACGCCTATGTGCATGATATAAGGTACATTTTGTTTTGAAATGCATGTTTCACTATGATTCTCCGTGTATGATAATTGTTTACCTGCAGAGTAGGCGCGAGGTGCGAGATCCGCACCGTGTGCGGACTACTCACAGGGTACAAATTATCAAAGAAAAACAATATCCTTTGCTCACGATTTGTTCCTGCGGACTAGTGTCCGGAAATAGGGTACAAATTTACCCGTCTGTAGATGTTAGGGAGGCTGCGGAAGTCGACCTATCCGTCGACTTAAGCTTGAATAGGCGACAGCTGTCCACTTCAGGGATCGTATTGAACCCTTGGCTTTTATTGCAAAAAATACACTCTGATATCACATTATGCGTTTCGGCCTAGTTCTGAGTAATCGGTCTCAGGGTTCAGCGTAAACAATTGGCGTCAGTGGCACTTAAATAAACAAGCGGTCGTCCTATTTATATTCCACAAATTCGCTACTCGAAAACTGGCAAGAGGTTTACGTGAATCGGTAGAGCACAAAGCGCGAAAACCATGAAGCTACTATACGATGAATGAAATAGAGACTAGTCATTTTCTGCTTTGCTTTGTCAATTGATCGTAAACTGTAGCCCTTGCAGCGAAAAAAAGAACAACAACAACAACAACAAAAAACAGCTAAATAAGGTAATCGATCATGACCTCGAGTATTATCATGTTTTAGATGTTTATACGTATACTGCTAAATGGCGAAATTTTAAGAAACCTTGTACATCAAAGTTTTTAACGGTCCTGCATTTTTCTCATTATTCCGGAAACGCACAAAACTGGCGACAATTTGCATAGGCTTATAAATAACCAAATGTCGGAAATATGCACATGAAAAATATTCGAGCAATTTCTTAGCTTTGAACATGCGTGTCAGAGTCGCTTCTGCTTTAAATTTTATTCATTGTGCATGACCGCTAGCAGCTCGCACGTGTATTCACAGAAGCTTGTTTATTCTCCGGCTGCTGTGAGTACATCAGGCAAAATCCGTAGCGCTTTTTGTCGTACTTAGTATTGAGACTATGGTAGAATTAAACGGCGCACTAAATAAATGTATGATGGAATGGTGAAATCCGAGTTATTAAAGCTGTATCGGCCATAAGGTGTAATTGAACACCATAAAACACATCCCTAGGGACACCGAAATATTATTGTGACGAAACTTCGAAGAAATGGGGAGCATACAGACGACTTGGTGGAGTACACTATTCCGTATTTGTGCCTATGACGCAGACGGGGTAAGCAAAATATAAATCGAAAACCAATGTCTCAAATTCGCCTTGCTGTAAACATTTCCCCCGGTTTTGGTTCAGAGTGGCGGACACCATACCGTAAATTTGTCCGACGAAGCGATTTGCGAAGTGAGCATGAGCACAATTAAATTAAACTTACAAAATGTTTCACAACACTACATAAGCGCCATAAAACAGTTCAGCGATTAGCTAAACATCTTATCTAAAGTCGAGAGCCTAGAAAACGTCATATGAAACCTATTGGAAAGTATAATTTTAACAGTGATATTGAATAAGGGAATTACTTTTTTTTAATTGGGAACCAAAAACTCAGACAACCGTAATAAAAGGATACATTTCTGAGTGAGCGAAGAGTTTTCTTCTCTCTACTAAAGAAACAAGAATATATTTTGAAGAGTGCAGCCAATAAAAAAATTACACGTCTCATTTGGAAGTGAATTTTTAGCTTAAAAAAAACAACTAATAATGTAAACGGAGCAAGTATTCTATATTCATTTTTTTTAGAGATGATGGATTGATGATCTTGTATTTCCAAGCATCCATTTTAGGTGTTTTTCAAATTATATAAAAAATTATATGACGAGGAATGATTTAATCCACCGCTCTTAGGTGGTCAGGAGTGTTGTGATTTAGACAGAAATAAATATTACAATCATCAAAGCTCTTTCCGTATTCACTTATTAAGATTAATTGCCAAGTGTACTACATTTGACAATTTGTGTTCGAGCTCGAACACCCCAGCGTATATACGCAAACTTTCTAATCTTTCAACAACAAAAACCTACCATACCGAAGCTTTACGGTCGTAAACAAAATCAAAAGCTGTAATAAGTTTTACGTTGTTTTTTTTTCAGTAGCGGTTTGGTAATTGTCAATATGCATTAAAACATTCGAGACATTATTTTGCATCATGCTCAGTTGAACGGCCCTGAGCCATTCAATAATCCAGCATTTGCTATTTGCTACACAATAAAAACCCGTTAGAGCTTCGGAAGAAACAGTCTGAGGAACTCAGTTTGAAATCCTTTAATGTCGAAACATGCTACATCAATCAGAACGTGGCAGGTGCGAGCGATATTTCGCAAGCGTACGGCCACACACTGCCTCGCTGTTTCGGCTATTTCTTGCGGGGTTTGCCGCAATAGCAGCAGCGGCCCAATCCCTTAAGTGAACCCCGCGATGTCTACACACGTTACGTACTCTTCTTTCCCGAACACCCGCATTCATGAGCGCAGTACCACCGGTCCACACATATATTCAAACCGCAAACGCACATACAACGCCTCCAGAAGTTTTGGGCGTTTCGTCATACTAAATCACGCGTCCTCCTAAGCTTTTCGACTTTAAAATAAGAAAGTGCTCCCTTTCTATTCCGATGCGCGTATAAAGATCATTTTTTTCGTTTACTCTCTTTTTTTCTTCCTGTATTTTATTGGCCTCGTCCCTTCTGGGGACGGATGCCGAAATCCAGGACCTCATAAATATCAGGCGAGATGGCGCAACCCCTCCACCGCGAAGACCCCGAGCTTCAATCTCCTGAAACCCTATTACTCGAACCTCTCAGACGTATTACGAAGTACTAAAGCAAACATTGCTGTAAAATGTCCCACAACAATGGTTGTAACACAATGATTTTTTTTAACATCTATTCAGTGTTGTTTTCTTTTATTTTGCTTAACGTCTTGAAGAATATAACTGTTCAGATGAGAGTACGAGTTCAAGGACACCGAGGCAATTCCTTGGCTCAGAAATGCTGTCGCGTATGCTACAATGTAGTTTGCTTTCACCGTACGCAGTTCTGAAGAAGGTAGAAAATAAAATGACAAAACGATTAATCGTGCTCCAGTATCTTCATTAATTTTGTTGTACTGTGTGCAGATAACTGGATTAATTTTATTGCGCTTAGTTTATCTGTGTTGAGAATAACAATAAACAAGGTGCCGAAGCAACTAAGCCCCTCGTTTTAACCTGTCCTCCAGCTACAATTACCACGCTCCTACTCTCCTAGATGCAACTCGATTCGGAGAATAACCATAACATCTGTTGCGTTTTCTGTTCATCTCTGCACATAGCTCGCCTGATTATCCAATCGGTAGAGACTCCCCAAACGTCAGCAAGAATAAATGTCCGCTCTTTCGTTACGCGCAACAAAACGGCAGATGGTTTTACAATTTCGTTACATGACGACACATGAATGGGGGTCAAACCAAAGAAAATTGCAGTGTATACTTCAGAGAAAATCACCCCCGTGCCATGGCCCGCCGACACCACCGCCGCGAACCGAAAACCGCCCGCCAACTTTCTTCTTAGCCCTCTTCCTTTAGGGACAAAAATAGTAAGAAAACTAAAGCAAGATAAAAGCAAACTGATGGGAGACGAAGCACCCCGGGGGCATATCTGCTCTGCCAAAGGAACCCCCGATGTCCGATTGCAGGCCCCAAGACCCCAGGAGCACCTGCTACTTCTGTTTTCTTGTTGCGGCTGCCGTTCTTTTCTTTATACATATTTGTTGTTCATGCCACCACCACTTGTTTCAAGTGCCAGCACCAAGACCAAGACCTCGTCCTGCCAGCCATCTGGCGGGGTGTCTTCAAGCTATAAACCGGTTTTCTCTTCGTCCACAGAAAGAAGATGATGGTCTTCTGGCTGGATCTTGGCGTCTTTAGGGGATCCTTTCGGCGACGCCGCGGTCGCATAATTCAGGCTTTGGCCAAACACTGCGAAGGGCGAAACAGCGGCCTTAGCGACAGGCGAGGGGGAGAAACGTGTTTCCTTGTTGCAAATATGCAAGTTCCAGATGTTCAGACGTTAGAGGTGGTGGCAGATCCGAGACGCCCTAGCAAAAAGGACAAATCGAGAAGCGGTATGTTCTGGTCTGACCGAAGTGCGGAAAGGAGGGGATGAGGAAACCGAACGGACACGGGGCATGAAGAAAGTATAAAACGACGAAATAAAACCAAGATGGCGGTGTCGCATGACCCTTCGGGTTCGAAAAAATCCCCTTAATTTCCCGAGAGGGGAACCATGTCAGACGAAAAACCCAGCAGCGAGACGAAACACGGCGCGGCCATCGTTGTCGGACAAGTTGACAACTCCGAAAAAAATAAAAATAGTGGGAATGAAGGATAAGTGCATAAATAAAGAAGAAAAAACGACGGAATGGAAACAAATAACAAAAAGGTCAACATAAACTCGGATGCGATGTTAAAAAAAAAGGGGGGGGGTGCATAACGGCCGTCGCAGAATTGAATTATTCATTCCTACATCTAGGAACGTGTCTGTTGTTTGAGCGATCCTTCGATATTTTTTTTTAGAGGTTCGGCTCTCTCTAGCATCAAAGCTGTCGGGCGGATTGCTACGCATGCGACCTGCTTATGGAATAATAAAGTTACGAGCGGGACAGCGCGCGGGGTCACTGCGGTCAGCATTGTTACGTTGGAGAATTTGTATATTTTTATCTCTACGTATCTTCCCGTTTTTGCGTTGGACATTCGCCAGGTGTGTCGCCATGGGAGCGGTGTCGATGCTCTTTGAAACGAGCTTGCCATAGCGGATACTGTGCACGAACGGACGAGGCTTTGCGGTTTTCACTGAATGCGGTGAAGTACGACCTTATGAAACAAAATAAAATTTTAAGCACGTTCATTGACGACAGTTTTATTTTTAATTCCTGATAATATTCTCCTTTTTATCTAAATACTGTATATTATTTATAAGCTAACACAGCCTATGTATGAATAATACGTTTATTTTTTTGACGCATCACCACGTCAGTGACTTGCACTGAGGTTGCTCGAAAGGAATTTTTCCTGTTTTTTCAGTTATTAAGACGAGGTATTTTCCTGACATAAACGCTATAAATATAACATTTCGATCGTTTTTTTTATGAGGGAAAAGTTGTTTTTTCAGGCTTTAGATAACCGTCTTTCTCCTTACAAATCTTCGAGTGTAAAGAAGATCTTCAGCACCTCCGTCCGCACCCACTTACCCTTCGGATGCTCGAAAAATTGGTGAAAAAGTCCACTATATAAAAGAGTTTTAGAACGACGCTTCTCTTTAATCGCGGCTACCGAGCCATTCCATGCAACTCATATCATACAACAAATAATGGGAAAACTATTGAGGACACCTGACCAAAGCTTAAAGACTTTTTAAATATGTAGCATGGTTGCCTTTTCTACAGATCTAACAATTATCTGTTTTTCTGCCTCGCTTCCGAATTAACCGCGGTCATTTAGCCTTGGAAGAAATATAAAATTGAGAATATAGTTTGCGTACACTGCTTTCGTGTAGGAATATTTACTTGCCATGCTTAGTAAAAGTGTTAGGACCTTTGAAATTGCCTCGTGTAGCAATTTTGTTTCGCTTGTGAGTAAAGTTGCCACTGTTCCAATAAGGAAACTTGACTCCAAGCTCTCTCGTTTGGATCCTCTGCGAACAAAAAGGAGGCAATCAAGCCAATGTAGAGATAGAGAGGAAGACGACATAGCAATTAAGGCATTTAAAAGAAAAAAAAAACTCTTGTCAAAACTATTTTTTTCTTTGGCAATGCACACTAAAATGTTTGTGCGTTGGATCATAGAAATGACCCCATTTTGGTGTACCAACGCCTCACCGCCGCCACCCACAGGCGATCCTCCTCAAATACCTGAGTGAGAGAATGGTCATGTGCCTCTCGGAGAAGTAGGCATGCAGGAAGTTTTCAAGCTGAGCTCTCATAAGAAGCATTTTGTGTTGATTGTGATTATGATTGTTTCTATAGACTTAGAATACTTGAGCAGGAACTCGTCCCTCCACGTGTATATTTCTTTGTCAGGTACGTTTCGGGATAATAAATGACATGCAGAATAACAGTGATTATCTAAGAGGGCATTAAAAATTTGAGGTACGACACTTAACGTTAATATTAATTCTGTGAATTGTTGACTTCTATTTATTGTAGGGTCACGAGTCGTATGATTCTAACTATGGCGTTTGATGAGAGAATAGAAGCCTGGAATCTCCTTATTTAGGCTGCAACTATTCACACTTCTGTGCTTTTTTTAAGTGCACCTTTTGTATAAATATCTGGTTGCAAAGCCTCCAAATATATATATATATATATATATATATATATATATATATATATATATATATATATATATATATATATGGGCGGTTTCATTTGGATTCAGGCAACGAGTGGCAGTCGTATTTTTTATTTTGCTTCAAACTTTTATATTTTGTGGAGCATGTTCCTAGAAGAACAATCCTTTTTATTTTCATGTCCTGACATGATTAGTTCCCTGAGAAAAAAAATCTCAAAGAAGCGGGAAAGAACTACGAGGTTTTGACGATTGTCGTGTGTGGCGTTTTTGAATCACTCTCGATCTCAAAGTATTGAAAAGAGAACGTCTATATTTTTTTAGTGTGATATATAGGCATGTAGGTAAGCCGACATTATAACTGCTATTTATTATTCGTCGCTCCAATTTTTGTAAAAATCCCCAAACATGCCTCCGCGAACAACTGTGACCTAAAATGGGGATTTTATTTTGAGTCGACTATGTTTAGTATCGCTTTTAAAATATTACCACGTGTAAAACCATTCATCGCCTTCCAAATTAAGCAAAGTTCGTGTTTTTATCATGTACGAGTACTGAGAAATAAATTATGAAACAGAGAGGGTTTTCACTTTTTGTTTAACTTCAGCACGCTGTCTAAAAAAAAACCCCATTTTTAATTTTTTTCTTTTTCTCGCGTTGCGTTCTCTTCACACCCTTCTTTTAGCCAGAATACATTTCGTTAATAGTATTTGCCTTGGTTTTGAGTTTCAAGCCTCTAAAATTGCTAAAAAAAGAGCAAATGCCGATGGTGGGATTTGACAATTTTCGTGTGTGGCGTTCTTGAACCACTCTCAATGTCAAAGTATTCAAAGAGAGTTTCGATATCTTTTTGATTGTGATATATATGCAAGTCAGTGAAACGACATTTCGTCTACTATTTATTATTCGTCGATCCAATTTTTGTAAAAATCCCCAAACATGCCTCCGCGAACAACTGTGACCTAAACTGCGGATTTTTTTGTCAGTCGACTATGTTTAGTTTTGTTTTTAAATAATACCACGTGTGGAACCTTTCATTGCCTTTCATATTATGTAAAGTCTGTGTCTTAATCACGTACGAGTACCGAGAAATAAATTATGAAACAGAGAGGTTTTCACTTTTCGTTTCATTTCAGCACACTAAAAAAAGTAAAAAAAAATATTTTTTTTTATTTTTTTTTGCGTTTTGTTTTTACATTTTTCTTTTAGCCAGAATACATTCTGTTAGGTTATATGGACTAGTTTTGAGTTTTAAGCCTCTAAATGTGCTAAAAAAGAGCAAATGCTGATGGTGGGTTAATGGGTTATAGCTGTATATTTTATTCTTTATTATAATAATCTGGGGGACGTTCAATAAATACTCATATCAAAAACATGAATGTCGTTAGGTGTATAATATCAAGTTTGCAATTCCAAACGTCTAAACACTATGAAATCGCAACTGCCGGAGCGGGTTTTCACACAATTTCTGCCGGTGCCTAGATTGGAGGGGCCTCAAGCCTAAACCTATGCGCTACATAATCTATACTACGCTAGAAATATCAAAGTATAATATTTTGAAACATTAGAGTAAAATACGCTCTCTATTGGAAACCTAGATTTTTAAATGCGAAATTTTATATTTTTAATGCTAAATTCATGTTGAAACAGAACCAAATTATTTTTCAGCATATTTAAAGGCTTAAAAACTCAAAACCAGTGCGTATACCTCTAACGGAATGTATTCTGGATAAAATAAGGGTGTAAAAATGCAAAGCAAAAACAAAGAAAAAATATTAAAAATGTTTTTTTTATACAGTGTGCTGAAATTGAACGAAAAGTGAAAACCTTCTATGTTTAATAATTTATTTCTTAGTACTCGTACGTGATTAAGACACAAATATTACATATTATGAAAGGCAATGAAAGGTTCTACGTGGTATTATTTTAAAAACAAAACTAAAGCATGGTCGACTAACGAAAAAATCCGCAGTTTAGGTCACAGTTGTTCGCGGAGGCATGTTTGGGGATTTTACAAAGATTGGACCGACGGAATAATAAATAGTAGATGCAATGCCGTTTTACTGACTTGCATATATATCACAATTAAAAATTTCGAACTCTTTTTGAATACTTTGACATTGAGAATGTCAAAACGCCACACGAAAATCGTTAAAATCCCACCATCGGCATTTGCTCTTTTTTTAGCATTTTTAGAGGCTTGAAGCTCAAAACCAAGGCAAATACTATTAGCGAAATGTATTCTGGCTAAAGAAGGGTGTGAAGAACGCAACGCCGGAGAAAAGAAAAATTAAAAATGGGGTTTTTTTAGACAGCGTGCTGAAGTTAGCAAAAGTGAAAACCCTCTCTATTTCATAATTTATTTCTCAGTACTCGTACATGACAAACACGAACTTTGTTTAATTTGGAAGGTGATGAATGATTTTACGCGTGGTAATATTCTAAAAGCGATGCAAATATAGTCGACTCAAAATAAGTCCCCATTTTAGATCACAGTAGTTCGCGGAGCATGTTGGGGATTTTACAAAAATTGGAGCGACGTAGATAACAAATAGCAGTTATAATGTCGGCTCTCATGCCTATATATCACACTATAAAAATATAGACGTTCTCTTTCAATACTTTAGGATCGAGAGTGATTTAAATACGCCACACGCGACAATCGTCAGAACCTCGCAGTTCTTCCCGCGTCTTTGAGATTTGTTTTCTCAGGAACTAATCATGTCAGGACATGAAAATAAAAGGATTGTTCTTCTAGGAACATGCTCCACAAAATATAAAAATTTGAAGCAAAATAAAAAATACGACTGCCACTCTTTGCCTGAATCCAAATGAAACCGCCCACGTATATATATATATATATATATATATATATATATATATATATATATATATATATATATATATATATATATATATATATATATATTTGGAGGGAGTGAGCGTTTATTACAAATCACACAGTTACAACTAAAACTTGTCGTAAATCAACTTCTACGGTTGAAAAAATTGTTAAGTTATGTCTCGTTATTGCACAAAAATTGCACTCAGTAAAAAAAAAAAGAGAAAAAACGTCGTGCTTAAGTTTACGTGTGTCGCCGCGTACCATTATTGACGAACACATTTCATACTTGTTAGTGAGCGCGTTGGTAATGATGTAAGTTTAGAAAGAGTTATGTACGTAAAGACAGGGGACGGGACAGCACACCTTGTGCCACTGTCTTTACGTATATAACTCTTTCTAAACTTACAACAAATTTCCCTCTTTTTGTTTTTTTGGCTACAAACTCGCTCGAGACACCACTCGGTTATCTCGGATGTACTCTGTGTATGGGAAAAGTCTGAAATCTACTTTGTGAGGCCCAAATGGATCTAAATCACCGACTCACCGTAAACAAATCGCTAAAATCAGCTTCGTATGCTAGGATAATTGAGACCAGGTCGTGGTTTTGTTTTGTGGAAATAATGATAAACGTCTCACAGTAAAAATCTACAATTAAACACCATGAGTTTCTTATGGCTCAATCGGAAGTTAGGTTTTATTCAAGTCAAAGTGAAAAGAAATTGTGTTTGTCCGCCATTTATGCTTCCATTGAACTAAAGATGGAATCAGATGACATTTAAAATTTACCAGCGCTGTCCGATTCGCTGAGTATTTCTTTTCATTTTCTGTCATTACATTCATCATCCGATGGCAAACAATATTTTTTTTCAACTTGATTTGACACAATTTTTACTCTCTATGGAGTAATTAAAACCGTTCGTAAATCCTAACTAAGGCAAGTTTTTTCTTCGATTTTTGGCCGAAACAAATCAACCGCTTATTTGCACTCTTCATGGGAAATTACTCTGTCGGCGGATAAAACAAAAACAGATTCCATTTATTTCCAGTTGATTAGATTCTTCTATTACAGATGATACTATATGATACAAACGAATCACAGTGACGGGCACGGGTGGGGTTGAACACAATTATCGCGCAACACACACACAACCGGGTCCTCATTTTCCAAAGAAAGTCATGCAGGCAATTCTAAGCGTCTTTTTCAATTCCAACCCAAAATTAGATTCTCGGCTGTCGCATAACAACCACATATAGCAGTCTTGCCGCACCGCCGCGTTTCTCCGGCATGCAGGCAGAAAGAATTCGAAGCCAGCCTAAACATAGATGCCGTCAAAGGAAGGACCTAAGGCATTCGCGAACCACTACCATTCCTAAAACTCTACCGTCGAACATCACGCGTCCCAATTTAGAAGTGAGACGGCGAGGTCGAGAGGCGTTTTTCGCATACTGACATCGTTGTTCAGCCAGGTCTTCCCTTCATGTCGACGCCATCCGGGAGCAGCGAATTACAATAAAAAGTCTGGCAAGGTTTCGGTTTTCGGCAGAACACAACGAAGACGCAGGGGTACGTTGAAGCACGAAAACAAGAGTCTCACGGGCTCAGCTTCAAATGCAAGACTTCATTGGTTTGGCCTATCGAAAAATTAGCTGACGCAGCGCGTCCTCGTCAGGTGATTGGTTCTTTGTCACCGCGTGAACAGGTGACGCAGCTGATTCAACGCACGTGATTGGATAATGCATCTCGTAGGCTAGGCTTCGGTCCACGGTAACGGCAATAAGTCGGAACCTGGAACCGAGGTCACGCTATCGTTTTACAACGTCAGCGATTTTGTTTCGCGCAGTCCGCCCCCTCGAGCCGCGCACTGGCTGGGCGACGTCGGCGGCAAAACCAAGAGGATCGCACCTGACTGTGATCTATCGGACGGGTCCAGAGGAGAATCACGTTTCAGCAGCTGCAATCTTTCCAGGCCTCGAGTGAAGGCGTGCCCGGAAAACGATCGGTCCAGCAACGGAACAAACGACATTAGTATAGGAGGGCGGCTCCGTCCATGGGCATGGTCGAAG
>JAZHYW010056630.1:0-20693 GCA_037355805.1 Ixodes ricinus
ATCTGTAGCATGCGCGAGCTCCGTCACCCATCACGGTGGCTGAGGCAGACGCGCGGAATGATGACTGTCAAAGCGGCACCTTGCGCCGGTCCCGGTTATCTCGTGGGCGTCGAACGGAAGAAAGCAAAAGGACATGACTTCGAACACGAAAGGAAGCACATTCTCGAAGCGTGAATCTTGAGAGCGGTCGCGCGCCGTGAGAAGGCGCAACCAGTCATTTCGGCTGACGCTCCCGCGCCCCGCAAACTTTTGCCGCCGACTGTACGTGGCTGCGCATTTCACTTTGCGAAATCCATTAATAACAAGCACGACGAACTGGGGCTCAGGGCTCTTTGCCGTGACGACCCTGAAGTGAACAAATGGTTCGTCAGAATTCGTCACCTGCCTTTCGTTCCGGACCACTGCCGCCTGCTGTTTTCATGTGACCTTCTTGCAGCGAAACCAAATCAACCCCAGCTGAATGCCGCTCACCTGGATGAGTTAGTCCGGTACTTCAGGAACTTCTGGCTATCCCATAGCATTCTTAGAGAGATTTGGGGACAGTTTGGAAACCGGGGTCCAAGGACGACGAACGTAGTCGAGGGGTGGCATAACGGCCTGCACAGTCGCCTTTCAAGTCGTCATCCCGAGCTGACTGAATTTATTCAGTTCCTTCAGGTTGCGCAGCATGCCGCACAGAATCGAATTCAAGCTCTTCTGCTTGACCCCTCGCTGTGGCAAGACCTACATCAAGCTCCGTCTTGGCAAGAAACGAGAGGCTCCACGCAGAAATGGATGCGTTTGCCTCATTCACCAGCGCCAATGCTGCCACCTACCAGGACGTCTGCAATTACGTGGGCAGAATCGCGAGGACTGGTGTGCTCCCAGCGGCTACTTAACAGTTTTTCAGAAGCCATTTAGTGACGCATGATGTGAATAAATGTGTCATGTTTTCCGCTGATCAAGTTGTCCTCTTTTGAAGACGCCGAGAAAGGTGCCAAAAGCGGAAACCTTCTGCGTAACGTTTTTGTCTAAACAGGTGCTCTGGCGTGCACCAATAACTGATTGTTGTATGTGATTACATTTTATTCTTGAAGCCTAATTACTGCCATAGCCTTTTTTGTTTTTGCCACAAAATCTACTAATAAAGCAATAACCTACTTAAAACATGCTTCTAAAATAAATATTGGGTTTTTCGCAGTTAAGGCTCCGCGAAGTTCTACGTCTTTTTATTTTTCTTCATATTTTTCAGCAGTTCTATAGAACTGCGCCGTTGTTGCGCTTTCAATTTAACGTGACCGCCCCGGTCATTGAAAAGTTTACCACCGTTGTAACGTGTCAGCAGGACTGAACAAATTATATATATATATATATTTTTTTATGACTTCTGCAGTCACTTCCAATCGACAGTCGCATCACGCAATTTCAGAGAAAGAACGCCCCTCGGATCTTTTGCTTCGCAGTCCTCCCAATCGAATCTCCTTTCTCACCCTGTCGCGGGACATTAAAGGTTTTCGCCTCCTCCCCCTCTGGGGCGGCCAACCAATCATTTTAAAATCTATCGGAGTCACAGGATGTCCACCGTCCAATTGTCGACTGGGGGACGCCCAACACGCTCATTAGTACGGATTATATTTGCAACGGACACGGGGTGACACGCCCGTACCTTCGGCAGTACAAACGGCAGGAGCCTACTCGGTCCCACGAAAAGCCCATTCACGAAAACTGTTTCACAATTACTTCGTAGTTTCGCTTTGCCGCCCTATATTCCGTTCGCCCCAAACTTGAGACCGCGGTGGAAGCTACGTCCTATGTCTCTCTTTCGCCACGTCATCACGCTCCCGCTCATACCAACGCAGAGGGCCAGGTCAGGCGACAAGAGGGAGGCGGCTGATTGTTCCGGCGAGCGCGTAGCTCATGCTGCAGTTTCAACCACCGTCTCAACCAAGCACCCAGCCAAGGTGCCTCGGCAAAGGCCGAGAAGGGTTGGTAGAGGAGGCACCGGGGAACGACGACATCCGAACTCCTCTGACAACCCCAAAAAGCAGACCCAGGCGGGAGGAAGCTTTGTACCCCCGAGACGCCCGTAAGCCGGCGGAGGCCACACGCATCACTCTCCAAAACGAACAATGGCCAGTGGTTCCTTCAAACAGGACGGCCCACATAAGAATAAACAAGTTAAATACAAGCACAGATATTTATAAACCGTTAGGCGATTCAAAATTGGGTTGATATTAACAGCCAAGTTTAATTAACCTGAATTCGCCTGAGCAACCAGCATTCTTTTTAAGAAATTTCAAAATCTACTAGCTCGAAAAACGTAAACAATGCGAAATGCATTGCTCAATTCAGGTATCTACTTGGTTACGTGGGGGCGAGGATTCAGAGCCTGAATATCCATGGAGTCGAAAGATCCAACGAGACGAAAGACCCACTAGTGGATATTCAGGCTCGTTGGATATTCAGACACGTTGGACAGTCAGGCCTGGGTGGATCTTTCGTCTCGTTGGACATTAAGACTCGTAGGACATTCAGTCTCAAATGGATATTTTGTCTCAATAGATGTTCAGTCACGGTGGACATTCCGGCCTGGTTCGATATTCCGTCTCGTTGGATATTCAGACTCGTTGGACATTCCGTCTCAGTTGGACATTATTTTACGATGGATATCCGTCTCGCCCGCCGCTTCTGGTCAAGAGATCCAACGAGTCAAAAGGTCCAATAGTGTATCTTTTGACTCGTTGGATCTTTTGACTCGCCAGACACGAGTCAAAAGATCCAATGTGGGTCAAGAGGTCCAACGAGCCATGAGATCCAGTGAGTCAAAAGATCCACGGCGACTCAAGAGGTCCAACGGCTCAAAAGGTCAGACGAGTCAGAAGGTCCAATAATAGATCTTTCGACGCGTCGGATCTAGAGATGCAAAATTTCGTGAAATATTGAATGGCCCGAAAAAAAAACGGTTTTTTTTTCAGGTTTTTTTTAGGAAAATATGGAAAAATTGAGATTGCTGCGTGGACGCATTTATTACACCAACACAATCTGATAAGGCAGGACCATTTGGGAAGTTTCAATATCAGAAATACTTCAAATTAAGGTGTATGTAATATCAACAGCTTACCAAGCAGAAATACCATATTTTCGTAAGGCTAAACAGCGTTGCATGTGTCCCTGAGCACTTGTTATTCCGAGTCGGAATCGCAGCATAGAGGAACACTCGCTTTCATGTCGGTCGAAGATTTTTTCAGCTTCAGATTTGAGTCTGAATTCACATCAGTCAGCAGTGTGAGGCACGTGGCGTCTTTCAAAGTCTCCTCCACGTGACTTTTCACACGCTCATACTCTGCGTCAAGTAGAGGCCCGCTCAATAGGTATCGGCTAGGTGGTGTGTACGATGGTAGAATCATCTTGAAGGCCGCTTGCCAATGCTCGTTTCCCGCAAAGGAGAATGGCGTGTTGGCTAAGTACATCGCCCTAGTCAAAGCTCCGACAATTTGGTTTTGAAGCGCAGGGGTTATTTTGTCAACAAACAAAGAAATACTCGCGCATTTTTTGACGACGTAGATTCCGCTGCGCGTCGGCTAGCCTCTGACTCACTTGATGTGGGCACTGATGAGCCCCCAGAGGGAGTTTTTCCATGTTCTTTTGCACACGCCTCCTTGACGTCTTGAGGACACTTCTTGCATGACAGCAGATGCCTTGTAAGGCGTGTAGCTTTCGGAAATCCGTGCGACACTTGGCAGTACTAACATACTGATTGTCTTTTTCCCGCGGTCGACGTTTGTAAGACTTTAAAATGCTTCCAAACGCTAGACTGCGGACGAACCATGTTGTGAAATTCTTCACGTTGCGCGTTCTCCGATGAGATGCACGTTGGTTGAAATAGTTTAGTTTAGATCAACGCCATATGAAAATGGCGATGGCAATTGCTGGCCACGATTTCATTGAAGTATGCTTTGTATTCGCAAATCAAAACCGAAACCCGAACTTCACAAATGTGATATTGTGAAAACATAATTGTGAATGGAAATTTTGATATTTTTCTACGTGTCCAGCCTTCTAATGTAACAAAAAAAAAGATTTGCTCCTACAGTTTTTTGCGGTTCCGTGTGATGGTTTGTAGTAATAAAAATAGCTCATAATTGGTTGCAGTAGACAATTTCCACAACACAAGAAGTTTGAAGATGTTGAAGTGCGCGTGAAACACATCGTCAAAATCGCCGGAAATTTACCACTTCGACGAAACGAAATATATAAATGCCATTTCGAAGAGTTACAGAGCTTGTACATTTGAAAATGGCAACTTCAATTATTGTCTGCTATTTATTTGAGTCACATTATTGTTTTCCTAAAATCAAATCAAAAGTAGGACTGCTCAAAATAGTGTTACTGTGAAGCAAAAATGTGACTGGAAATTTTGAAGGTTTTTTTCGACTTTTGTCTCTTCAAAAAAAAACACAAAAAAACATTTTTTTTATCGAATTTTTCTGTTTTTTTCTCAACACCTTTACATCTTTAGTTGGATCTCTTGACTCGGAAGACACGAGTCAAGAGATCCATTGCGGGTCAAGAGCTCCAATTACTCGAGAACTACCGCTTCATATTGCAAAGGGGTCACGGAAAGCCCCTCACCACTCCCTCCCGGTCGCCGGGAGGCGTTGTACAATAAAGATCAGTAAATGATTTTTGACTAGGTGCCTTAGTTTCTGTTTAAAAGAAAAAAAGGTGATACAGATTTAAGTTTGATGCGCCACTCAACTACGCACCGTTTTCCGGTTTGCGGCAGGAAAATCGGCTCAAGGGGGCACCCGGAGACATTCAGTTTCGTGTCGCTGGCTATGGGAAGTGGGGAGGGAGCGCTTTTCTTCGCTTCGGGTACATCGCGCCACTAAAACGTTGCATAATAAAAGTCAGGAATCTCAGGATTTTGACGCGTCGGTCCAAGTTTTCACGACAACATAAAAAAGAAAAATTACCCTCAAATCGAGCAGATACTTACTGAGCTTGCTAACTCAATACGCTTTCCGCTAGGTCACGTCACGCGCGTAGTTTTCTTGGCCGGCACAAGCGACTGCAGGACGTAAAATAGTCTCCTTTCCTCTTCACGATTTTTCCGGACATTGGCAACATTTCTAAAGCTCAGGGCGTGTTTTTTTTTTGTACTTGTATTAAGGTAAGAAACGAATGTGACACGCACCAGATTCTTTGAACATTAAAATCATTTCACGGCCCTTTAAAGGGGTCATGGAACGTTATCGGGCTGGAAAGTTCACGAACTTGCCGGTTCGTACTGGTCCCAGCCTGGCACAAGTATACTCGCACAAACCGCCACTGATTCAGAAACTTCTTTGTCGCGGTGAAATTGTGAAATCGCGAAGATAAAAGGGGACTATTTCTTTCAGTCTTGCCTTTGCAATGCTGGATGACGTGATTGTGGAATCGAAATCACCCGACTGACGGCCGTCGAGCGCGGCTCATGCAAAGATTGGACACGAGAGCTACATGAGCACTCGACTTAAGCTCGTAACAATCAATGCCTCGGCGGACACTCGGGTAGTGGGTCGTGTCCAGCCACTGCGGTGGTGAGAGTAGCCCAACTCTAACAATGTCTCAGCTGAGTACGCGTTCTCTACTTTGCCAACCCCTGCGCGGAGGTATGATTAACGTTAAAGGTATATGATAGGCACCAGGCCAGGTGGCCGCTTGTTTTTCTGGCTCCGAAATGAGGGGATGAACGATTCTCATATTTCTCGAATTTTATTGGCGACTGCCATTGCCTATACTCCGTTTCACCTTATGTTGTACCACAGCGAAGGCTAGAAGCGCGAGCTTATAGCGTTGGCAGCCGCCCTTAATGCACGTGAGCTTGTGCCGCCAAGATGCGCCCTAGAGCAAGGAGATTGCGCTCGTAGCCTTTGCTGCGGTACGTCATAAGGTGAAATCGAGTATAGAAAGAACAACTAAGGCAAGTTTATTTAGTGATTAACGCTAGGGAGTGATTGTAAGTAGTATTTAGCAAAAGTAGAAAAATCGTTTCAAGGCTCCTTTAGGATGCGCCCTAGATGGCCTCTTCGAAGAGAGGAACTCCCGATAATTCACTGGTTCTTTTTGTGCAGGTAGGATATCGAACTTGGCCAATGGGAAGGCAATATGACGAAAAATAATTTAAAATATTAATTAAAAAAAGAAAAGAACATATATGTATATATATTTAAAGGCGGGTTGATATTATGGTGAACTTTTCCTTTCTAATAAACTTTCAGGTTCGATACAGGATATATCGAAATTTAAATTAGCATTTGATAAGCGGTTGCTGTAATGGATCGTGGGATGCACGGTTCAAAGTAAGTCGCGAAAATGCGGAAAGTACAATGTTTTTTCTTTTTTTCTCGGTTTTATTACGCGCGAATAAAATAATTCAATTTGCACGGACAAAATTGACTAGGTGCCGTACATTAAAAGGATAAGTAATATATGATTTCCGTGTTTATGAAAACCAAAAAAGAAAAACAAATTGACCGCATCTTGACGTGGCGAATGATGGTGATTTTGGAGAAGCACTGGTGGTGCTTGTCTGCGTAGACGCTGAGCCGCAGCATGCCGAGCCTTTCGTTCGTTTTCATCCATGTCAGAAAGAGAATGTGTGGTATGCAACGTGGTTATATACGCATTTGAGCATTTGACCGCAGCGCCCTCTCGTCTATAAACGGTCAGCCAATGCATGCAAAGTTTAACGTGACTATATACGCATTTGACCGGAGCGCCCTCTCCTGTATAGATGTTGAGCGGCTACATGCAACGTTTCATCAATGACATCCCCAGCTCTTGAGTTACTACCACATCTCAGAGCCCCCTTCTCGTCCCGCAGTCATGGCCAAGTGGTTAAGGCGACGGATTAGAAATCCATTGGGGTCTCCCCGCACAGGTTCAAATCCTGTCGACTGCGCAAACAAATTTTTTTTCCATAGTTTTTTTTTTATTTTTTGTCATATTTTTTGCTTTACACGAGCACGTGAGCACGTGAGCTCACGAGCAGGAGCACGAGCACCGGACGCCGGAGCTACGGACACCTACGGACTTGGCTAGCCCCTGAGGAGCTTCGCCTCTAAAATATACGTATATATTTATATATATATATATACACATAACTACTATCGCGATACATCCAAAGACGAATAAAAGTGTGCATGGCTTTTCATCAATGCTGCTCAACCTGAACACGAGCCAGTAAAGCGCGTGCATGCACATCAAGACAAGAGGTACTAGGGTCCTTCTCCAACTCTAAAATGCCTCGAACACAAAGGTGTTCAAGGCGTCGCGCTCTCGGCTTCTAGCATAGGCTGCGGTTCATCCTTGAAACAGATTAGAGCCTGGAGTCTTAAGGTGCACCACGCAGTAGTGATTACACGAACGTACGCCGATGCTAGTTCTCCGTACAGCGTGGTGCCAGTCAGCTGCCATGCTGCACTGGCCGGCAATATACTGCGACATGTTGACCCTCTGGATGACTGCCAAACATTACGCTGTCCAAATGATCCACATAACCCTTCCTCCCAGTTGAGCTCATGCTGCGTATAGACCACCGCGCTGTTTTCATACAAGCCGTCACGAGGTGTGGGAAAAGGCGCAGTTTCCGCACGAGGTGTGGGCACTGCACGTGCGCAGGGAGCGCGTCAAGTGGACCGTCTGTGCGTGCGCCATGCCGATAGCAGCACCACCGCAGGGGCGGGACGTCAGCAACGCGTGTTGGTCTATACGTGCCTCGTTCCAGTCACCGATAAACTGTTGATTACTAAATTCGAGAAACAGCCTACGTCCCCACGACCGTGCAGCGTGCACAACTCTCGGGAAATTCCTGCGTTAGTCAAACATACCGCTCGAAGAGATGGCGTTGTTCACCAGCCGATTGAAATAGAAAACGCACAACGCCGTGACACAGCCAGCCATTCAGGATCCCAAAACCTCTCGTCCCCACGGCCACTGTATCCTCTTCTCTCATCTACCTCTTTTTTGTTGCTTTGTTTCTAGACGCGGGATCCCACCCTGCTGCAGTGCAGTGACCGTCACGCCCCTCCTTGCCACCCGAAAGCCGTCATTCATCGTAGTTCTGCTTTTCTTTCTTTTCCTGCTCTTCTTCAAAGCCCTTCCCCTTTCTCGGTGATCGGGCAGGGAGTCAAGAGGTCCAGCGAGTCAAAAGGTCCAGTAATGGATCTTTTGACCCGTTGGATCTTTTGACTCGCCAAACACGAGTCAAGAGATCCAATGTGGCTTAAGAGGTCCAACGAGTCAAGAAACCAACGAGTCAAAAGATTCACGGCGGTCAAAAGGTCCAACGAGTAGGAATCTCCAATAATGGATCTTTTGACGCGTTGGATCTTTTGACTCGTTGGACCTCTTGACTCGCCGTGGATCTTTTGACTCGTGGGACCTCTTGACCCACATTGGACCTTTTGACTCGTGTTCGGCGAGTCAAAAGATCCATTATTGGACCTTTTGACTCGTTGGATCTCTTTACCAGAAGCGCCCCCAACCTGTACATATCACAGCAGTTTCAGTTTGAACTGCGGTGGCTAAACAGCCATAAACTCGGCGACCGAGGGTGGGCCTCGATTACCGAGCTTACGAGTGTTTAGTCACCGCAGTTCGAACTAAAACCACTGCGATATGTCCACGTTATCACTCGATTACTTTTTTACTTTTATTCGAGTAGCGTGTACAAGACTGATAGTGACTGACGACTTTCGAAACACAGCGCATGGCGCATGGTATTCGGGCTGCTTGCCTTCGTGTTTTGTTCTTCGAGGTTCTTACAAGCATATGCCCGGAATGTTCTTGGTTGTGAAGTTATATAACGATGCTAAATGCGTTTTACCGTATCTTCTGAGCTGCCAGATAGCATCGGTATCGATAATACTTTGCTGACAGTGTAACATGATGCGCAGTGCGATAATACATGCAAATATATTTTTATCGTAGCTACTTATCTAAGGTTTCATTAATTCTTCTTTTTTACCTTTGGTCATATTTGGTCAACATTTGTTTAGAGACGAGGAAATCTGAGGAATTTGAGATATCGCGGTACAACCGAGCGATCCTGAGTTCAGCACCCTTTTTCTGTCTGCACGAGCATCGTTCTTTAGGGTGTGGACGCGTACCACTTGCAGGGGTCTTATTGAATGTAACACTCGGTATTTCCTGTAACTCTTCAACACTCCGAAACAACAGGCTCTCTATTGTACTTGACTAACTAAATTTAACATATGCAGCATGTAACACCTTCGCCATACTCTGGCAGACCACACGCAAACCGTTTTAACAAATACCCGGTTTTTAAACCGAAATGTTTATGGGTTGTCTTTATTGCAAAAAGCGTTAGACATGAGTGTGACAAAGAAGCGTCACACACAGGCCAAGGCAACACAAAGCACACACAGCCCATATCAGACGATTCCTGAGCATCCAGAAAGAAGGCATTCTTAGTTATAAATATCGATACGTACACATATTGTCGTAATTATTCCAAACAAGCGGGACTTACAAACAAGCGAGACTAAGTGGGAATTCAACCGCAGACCATGTGGACGCCGCGAAGAGGAGGTGTACCCTGTAGAACTTAATGGAGCCTGCCCGCGCAGGTGACCATCGCCGCGCGTAGATCGCCTCCCGAATGACGAATTCCAGCTTCCACAGTAATCTCACAACGCCACTGGGTGAGTCATTAGGCACTAACAGGTAGCGCAGTGACGTATGAAGCCCGGACATAACACAATAAGCAATAGATAGTCTTGTTTGTTTGTTCGTTTCTACCTTTATTTAAGAAATAACTGAACAGAGATGTCTTAGGGAACATGGCAAAAGGAATATATGCCTGACATCCATGGCACTCTTTTGTCAGCAACAGTGAAGGTCTCTATCGACTTCCTGGATACTGTAAACAAGTCTGAGCATTTCAATCCGCATATATTATTAACAAGCGCTCGGAATGTTATCCGGCCCAACCGCCTTTTTAATTTCAATATGGAAGAGGCAATTTATAATACCTTCTTCCGAAATAGTTATATCCGTCAGAGCATCTTCACCGATTTCACTGCGGTCCCAAACTGCCTCCATTATCGGACAGCGTCCGTCGTCTAAACTAAAAATTGACGTACAATACTTGATGGAAATATCAAAAAGTTAATAAAGATCGTCCAAAATCGAATTGTGAATATTGTATTTATTTAATTTTTATTTCGACGGTGACATGGAACGCCAAAATTTCTCAGAAGAGAACTTGATAAAGGAGGATATTCTCACAACAAAGAATCGATATTTTGCTTCTTCGATTTTGTTCTTAAGATTATAATTCAATTGAACTATACAATTCTGATCTTTTGATTGCTTACAAGATCTATGGAGTCTTCGGCACATTTCAATGATTTCTTTGTTAATCCACGAATTGTTTTTATTCGTAATCTTCACTGTTTTGGTACAAACTGATAATGAAGCTGAAAAGGACTAACTAAATAACTGGTTTGAGTTGAGCTAGTTGGTACATGTGTATGAGAAACACCTTGAACACTAAACATCTACACAAAGACAGGATAGGAGAGAGACAGATCTACCAACTATTTAATACTTCTTCTTCCTCCACCTTCTGTTCTTTTAGTCCCATTGAGCATTCCTCGATTGCGAAATACGATGCACTTTTTGGAATATTTTAAAAAGAACGAAGCATAATAAGGAGTACATAAACATAAATCGTAGACAAAAGACAAGAAAAAGAATAAAAAATAAACAACATAAACGAAAATGGAAAAAAAAATTTTAACAATATCTGCAAAGGCTTAAGCGAACCCCATACATTTCCACGCAGAGTCACTGACATCCGTATCCCCCGAAAAGTTTTGAGAACTTCTTCCCTTAACTGTCCTCACGAGTCACTAGCCCAAAGCCTCAACACACCATAGATGTTGTTTTTCTTTGGTGTGCAGCGTGATGGACGGACTGCTGACACATTCCTCTCCACTCTCGTCGATGGCGCGAGAAATGCTTAAGGTACTAGCCATTGAAGAAAGTGGGGAGGACCATGGTGACCTCCTGTTCTCTCAATCTATATTAGGCAAATTGAAATCACCGTCAAAAATATTCCTAGAATTTGCCTGAATATTATCCGAAATAGATAGTCGTTTATTTTACCCAGAGTATTGCCACTGATTAGTGACCTGTTGAACGAACCGATATTAAGGGATCTAGAAACTATGCTGCCGCAAATCCACAAAATCTTTGTATCATCGATATCGGGCATTCGGTTATAGTGGAAATTTTCTTTCAGAACTATAGCCACGCCACCGCCATGTGTGCTTCTGTCCTTTTGTAATATTTTATAATCTAGAGGGACGATTTTAGTGTCAAATACTTCCGAGTGTAGTCACGTTTCCAAAAGCACTATTACATGTGGTTTACGAGTCAGCATAACATGTTCAATGTCAACAACTTTATTCATTACGCTCCTTGCATTCAAGTTCATGAATCCGATATAATGTGTGGTCTCGTTCTTTGGTTGTCATTTTTGTTGCGTTTGACTTAGTTGAGTCAGCGCTATTCTTGACTGTCTTTCATTGTCTCAGATGAAGAGTGTATTATTTATTTTTAGCTTGTGATAGGTTATAATAATCTCGTCACCATTTATACAATTCTCAATAGCACTGCCCCACAGCTGCTTGCGAAAGGTTCGAATGCTTTCCAATGAATCTTCAGAAACTAATACCGTTGTTCTTTTTAGCCTATAGCAAATTTTAAGAACAGGAAGCTTTTCAGATAAATTTCGGTACTTGACAATTACTAGTTTTGTTTTGCCAATCTATATGCGCCCAAGATTATGCAGACTTTCTGCAGTCGTACTTGGAATTCCGAGTGTTTCGCTGAAAATCTTATTTACGATTGTTTTTTGAAGCGCCTCCTTTGTTTCGCTGACTCTCTTCAGAAACACCAAATATAATAAGATTATTTCTGAAGCAATGACTTTTGAGCTTGTCAATCTTATTGAAAAAGTCAACTATTGTACTTTCCACATATGTCGGTGTGTTTTCAGGAGCAGAAAACTTTTTTGTTGTCGTTTTCAGGACGGACAGTTGAGTCTTAAATGTTCCCAGCTTCTCGCGAATTCGGGCAAATTGCTCTTTTGCTCTCCTTTGATTTTGCTTTATAGCCTGGTTTTCTGGGGCCTCAGCCAACTTGGTTTCTATTTTGGGCCCTGGGTTATTTTCAAAGTCACCGCGTAATTACAAAATTCGTAAAAGTAGTATAATTCTAACAACAAGGCACGAAAAAACAGCTTTGGGAGTAAGGAGTCTTAAGAAAGAGTTAAAAGTTGGTAATCTTTCGTTGGTTCGGACACTCAAGTCCAGAAAGTTTCCGATTCTGCCAGAGCTCGTGTTTCAAGTGAAGTCGAGAGCAGCGGTTGGGGGGCTCTTCCAGCCCTGCAAGGTTAATCTCTAACAGATAAAAAGGAGTGTGTTGGAAATACTTAATGCGTGCCCGACGGAAAAACGTAGCAGACACGTTTGGAGAGATTACGACGGATTTATTTTCTGTCAAGTTCTATCTAAAATTGTACAGCTTATGTTGCCACTCAGGGATTTTGTGAACGAAAAATGGTACTTGGCAGAAAGTTATATCGACATTCCTACAAAGCTGCCTCTCATTCGTAGAAGACCGGACACATTTTTCTTAGAAATTCGGAGGAACTGGTAAGCTAATAACCCATTTTTCAAAAACCGGAGACGACTGACGAAAAAGGGGACAACACGCAAAACGTCTGAACAACGCAGCTATTAAACTTTATTTGCACAGTCGTTTATATAAGCATTTCTCCTACACGTCTCCCAGAACTGCACATGTCACTGGGACTTGTAGCCAGGGTACATCTCGTCTTGACCTCATTTCAAACCATTGCTCTCAGTTCGTACACAGCATGGCAAACAAAGCCCCATTGTCAGGACCTTCAATGCCGTACCCAACGCACCCCACCTTCCCGCAAACACCAAGGCCTTTCTGGCATCTGGTAAAAGGCCCCACACTACCGGTTGTAGTGTGGGGCCTTTGTTGCAGTGTGGGGCCCACACTACCGGTTCAACCGCCGATGTCGGTTAGCCCGTTTTCCAGGCTGCAATTTTTACCGAACAATAGTACCAGGACGCTCGCTGTTCCGCCTAAACTCGCGGTCATAGAGCCGCCGCGGCTCTGCGACAATGTTCCAACCATTTGAAGTCCGATTGCACCCTCGTTATAATACCTGGGCGCACCGTACCCTCGGTGCAATTACTGCATACCATTTGACCAGAAAGGCAGAGCGGAAAAGGGAGAAGCGAAGCCATCATTGACAGACGTTTCACACGTTCTCGTTGCATATTCAAGAGAAAAAAACCGAAACATATAAAATCTTCTAGCAATTATTACAATCACGTACTTGTTGCTTAACACATGCCTCACTGCGAAAGCAATCGCTGCGGTGGTCGAAACATACGAAAGTAGTCGTCGAGATGAGCATCAATATGCCGAATACCGGACAAAAGCTTACCACTTTTTTCTGGGGTCCAAACAAAAGCTCACAGCTTTAGGACAGCACTTCAACAAAGGCTTAAAGAAAGGACCGTTATATTTTATAACCAATTTTAATATGAGGATCGATTTTTTGTTTCTGGGATACGAAAATTCTGATCCGAAATGTCTTGAGCTTTCAGCTCCGTTTGGACCTTATAGAACATAGCCGGGACGCGTAATTAGAAACTTACCTCAAAAGGGTCGCCATAAGAACGGAAACAACGGCACCTGCGCCGTTTTGTCTTAGCACATGTCGGCACATAAAGAAAAAACAGAGTGGCCGCAATTATACTGGGTGACCGAAGGAGAAGCCAGGCTCTTTAAATCAAACGCAAAATTCGGTTTCTTAATCTACCGCGCTACGACTTGTGCAGCGTTGCCCACATATGGTGCATTTTTTGCTGTAAAATTTGGAAAGAGCGAACTTGTTTGAGGAAAAAGTAAAGAAAGAAAAAGGCTTAGCTGCTATGGAAACGCAGCGAAGCCAGCAGTCTTCAAGCAATACGGCGCCGTTTCGCACGGGAGGCAAGAGATGGCGCAAGCGTTCGCGACGCCAACTCCCGCTAACGAACGAGCATACGGCGCCGAGAGCCGGCGTCATTAGCAGACGATCGTTTCGACTCAAAAGCGGCGCGAGCTTTTCTAATATCAGTTGCCAATGCTATATTTTAGCATCCTTACCAATAAAACATATTGAGTGGACACATAATCGAATAAAATATGGTCTTTCGGGTTATTTTGACTTTTTTTCGTGGTACTTACGTCGTCAACTTTGCAGTTCCTTGTTGTTACCGCGCCTGTTTTTGGTTTTGCGACTGTCGCCGCTGCGGAACGCAGGCCGCTTTTGAGTCGAAAAAATCGTCTGCTAAAGACGCCGGCTCTCGGTGCCGTATGCTCGTTCGTTTGCAGCAGTTGGCGTCGCGACCGCTTGCGCCATCTCTTGTCTCCCGTGCGAAACGGCGCCGTATTGTTTGAAGACCGGTGGCTTCCCTGCGTTTCCATAGAAGCTAAGACTTTTTCTTCCTTAACATTTTCTTCAGGTAAGTTCGCTCTTTGCAAATTCTACAAAAAATGCATCATCTGTGGGCAACGCTGCACAAAGACGTAGCGCGATAGGTTAAGAAGCCGAATTTTGCGGTCGATTTAAAGAGCCTGGCCGCTCCTTGGGTCGCCCAGTATGTTCAACTGCCAAAATCTACGAGCCTAATGTTAATTTTATTCGGGAGACATGACAAAGGCAACGACAGCGGGGTAAGCTCAACGGCGCACGAGAAAAGCCGTGCGCAAAAAAGCCCGGTACTGAAACGTCCACGCACCAAATAGACCACGTACCGAAACCACCTCCGTAACTATGAGCAATCAACTATTCGAAAAAGAAAATTACTTATAAATTATATCCATGATTTATTCCATATCCGTTAGATCATTCGTCTCGTTGGATATTCAGACTTGTTGGACATTTTGTCTCGTTGCACATTCAGGCTTGTTAGACACTCGGTCTTGGTTGGATCTTTCGTCTCGTTGGACATTCAGGCACGGTGGACATTCTGTCTAGATTGAGCCTTTCGCCTTGTTGGACATGAAGGCCATAAGCGATGGATTCGGAGGGGTGGGGATGAAAGAAAGGGAGAAACTAGACAGGGTAGAGAGCATAAGTTTACACAACCCACCGAGACTAGGAAAACACGAAGGTCAACAGAACACAGAGCGTCTCAGTTAAAATGATGTTAAACCTTCGCCAGCTCGTTTGCCCCCTAACTTTTTGTCAGTGAGCATTTCGTTTTTCTATAATGTTTTCACACAACCTATTGGCGGTTTCCGGGAGGTTCAGGGTGATGGTGGTTTTCACTTCCGATTTTAAGTTGAACAGGCTTGCGCCGTTTGTGGGTGGAGCGAAGGGTTGTCAAATTCGGCACAGGGAAGCCGCCGTAGATTGCCAGGTCGGAGTAATGCATGATATTCTGATGGGCATTGGGTTTTCGTACATAGGACAGACGAAGTGGTGCCTAAATGACGGATTTCTCGAGCACATAAAGGCGGTCAAGAACAATTCTCCGAATTACAAGATCACTAGAGATGTGCAGGAATGCAATAATTGTTCGAATGATTGGAGGAAAACTGGGGTATTGAGCAAAGAAAAACATTACACAAAAAGGGACTCGAAGGAGACAACCAGAATTGCGGCCGCAGGAAATTGTATCAGTTAACTGTGAATAGCACGAGATGGAACGACCCGAAAGCTTTTGCAGAGGTAATTGTTTTGTTCTTCATGATGGGCTTGTTCTTTGCCTCATCAGACGGTTGTGTGGTGCCTGTGATCGGATGCACGAGGGTGGACTTGGTTAGCTCTTCGGTGAGGATGCTTTGTTTTGAATTATTGCCTGTAGAATTGTCGTGTACGAGATGAGGTCTCTACTGTGGTTGAAGATCACAAAGACGTGTGCGAATTTCGGGAGATGTGTGTGTTGTGCTGTGTAAAAGATGATGTCGTTGCTTTAGAGCCCAGATCTTAGGCGCATTTACCGGTGTCGCCGTCGGCCTAACCGCCCCGCTAAATTTAGCGGGAAATTGAATTGGTGTTGCTGCCACGTGATGTCACTTTTCCCGCTAAGTCTATCGGAGAAACTGATATTTTTCATGCGTGATATGACACAAAGTCATGTGACGTCATTTTCCCGCTAAAGTTTGCGGGGAAACTGAATTACGGCAGAGGTGACGTGACGTCAATTTCCCCGCTAAATTTAGCAAGGAAATCTAACACGCTAAATGTAGCGGGAGGAGGAGAGGAGGAGAAAAGAGGACGAGGAGGAGGGGCATACCCTCTTCTCCGTACCCTCACCTCCTCGTCCTCAGGAGCTGCGCTCTAGTTACGCATTACAGAGATTTGTAAACGTCTATATTTTTTTAATTGGGGCCATGACAGAGTTTTACCGTTGTGGGAGGTCACAAAGAGGTGTCTGTGAGAGATGATTTATAAACGGTTGTGTCAATAAAGTTTGGTAGCTGCGTTGAAAACGTTTGTGTTTTTCCCCTTTTTCGGCCGTCGTCTTTGGTCTTTTCAAAAATTTGCACCACCGAAATACTACATTCGTCAAGACAGCAGAGACGGTTGTCTTGGCTGAATCCGCTCTCTCGACGGGTTCCCACGACGACAGATGGCGGCAGCAAGCTCTCCCAATTAAAAAAAAATGAAAAAGAAAGAAAACTCCGAGAACGTGAGCGCCGAGCTGTTCCAAATACGCGAAAGCTGTGGGCGCCTAGTCCATTGACTTTTCGCGGAGTAAGCTTTATTTCCTAGTAAAATATTCATGATTAAAAAACAAATGCCTCCGACCTGTATAACGATACCAACAATTTATAAGTAGACGTTTCGTCTCCTATGCGGGAGACATCGTTCTCGACGTTGGTATTGTTATACAAGTCGGAGGTATTTCTTTTTAATCATGAATTCCGGCTTTTGGAACATTTTTGAATAGTAAAATATTCTCCGTATGCATTTTTTAATTATCTATATAAGTGCGGTGAACTCGGTGAGCGCGTGCGCGTGCCATAGGTGCAACGCATCCGAAACCGCACAAAGTACCCCGTAACCAAGGTTACGAGAACAACTCAGTCGGGAAGCTGCCGCAGGAGTCGGCTTTAAAATAATGACACCAATCCCCACTCGAGGACCGAACTAGAGGCGATCGCAACGCCGACATTTCTCCCGCAGCGGCCACTCCGGGAACTGCACGGCTGCACGCACCGGTTCAGTCCAGTCGCGCAACGGCCGGTGGCGCCATCTCGCAGTGCCATCTCGCAGTAGCTACATAAAGCAACTTTTATGTTTTAACTCGCCGCTAAAAAGCGTTGCTGGAATCGTATCTACTTCAGTCCCGGTAAACGCGAGCGGCCTGGCTGGGTTTCGAGTGTGAGTTTCTCAAGTGAGGGTTTTAGTAATGTTGGCTGCAACCAAGCATAACAGATCACAATGCTCACATAATGAACTCATGACAGGTTCCGAGCTCCCCTGGTTTATTAAGATAAACACGACAAGCATAAATTACTTGTTTTAATATAATTTATATTTGGTCGCATGTAAAAAGGTATACGTAACAGTCTGCGCGATGATATCCAACTTTCTCAGAAAAAAAATTTAGGATGCGCATATAATTTATGGCTGCCACGTCTTCAGGACAGATTATAAGATCCGCGTCGGATATAATTTATTTATAATGTTTTTCGGAAACTCTGTTGTACCGCGTTCAAATCCCTGTGTCTTAGCTGCGGTGACGGAACGCAGGATTAATGTAACTTATTCATAACCTATGATGTGACGGTAAATGAATAGGTTAAATCTATAATAATTTATGTGCCAAAACATAGCCGGCAATGCAAAGGCAGCAGCCAATGTAAAAAAAACAGAAGGAAATAACGAAAACAAAATATATTGAGTTGTAGCCCAGGTATACATTTTGTGACAAAGTGGGTTGAAATAAAAGGTACAAAACTAGCCTTCTCTCGGATTCCTTTCTTTCACGACGGAGACATCTAATCGTGGATCTCGTTGCTGACTGAGGATTGATGATAGCAGCGAGCGAAAGGTGGAGAAGTTAATTATTACTTAGCCTGCACGCAGCTCAGCTCCCAAGTGGCTCTTTATTTGCGAACTCATTAAATAAAGTTTCGACCTTCTCTGGGCATACATACTTTATGCGGATGTTCTTTACCAGCAGCCTCCTTCGAGGGAAAAAGGAAAGAAAGTATTAAGATCAAAAACACACTTCTAGTGAGCAAAAAAAAAAAGCTTCGTCCTACCCGCTGGCGTAAAAGAGAAAGAAACAAAGAAAAAGATTCACCGAAGAAAAAAGAGAAAAAAGGCTTTTGTGATTAGACGAAAAAGCAAGAGGGCTTGAGCCTGCTTTGCTCATCAACCTGAGTACGGGAGCACCATTAATATTTAAAGGCGTTAGCCTATCGCTTCTATCGCTAATCGCTCTGGATAAACACTTTTTGAAAAGATACGCGCCATCCCTTAGCTGCTGTGTCAGCCATTCAAGCCCGCCATTGTTTGCGCACGCACTCTGGGCATCTATGAGGAGAGCACGTGGTCTGCCTCTTGCACAGGGGTAGCAGTGACGTGAGAACGACGCCGAGTTGTCATTGGGCTTTGATTGGAAGGACTGTGGGGAGACCTCGATGCTAGACGGCTTGAGGTCAATCAGGCCATAAGAGCTTTGCATTCTGGAGACTACCGCGACCCCTGATCAAAGAAGCAGACAAACATTGGACACGAGGGTTGGTTCAGCGTTCGGCGTTGACTCGGCTCAGCTGGTACCGAGAGTGAGTGCTCAGAGAGCGGTCGGTAACGACTAGGATCCAAACTCACGCTTCGTTCTTAATCAATGGCGACATAAGACGTTGCTTCATGAGGTTCTAAAAAGGGTCAACTGCTCGGGTTGGAGCAATCACGAAAAACTTTTTGCACAGATTCGCAAACTGTTCAAACGCGTGATTTTTGTTTCTTCTTTTTTGTAATAAAAATAAGGCATGCACGTATGCTTCCGTCTTAAAGCCTCTTGAAACGTATATCCAGCTCATTATAAACAGGTTTCACTCACGACCAGATTCCCATGAGATACTTCGGCAGTAAAATAAAAGTAACGATTAAGCCATTTGAGGCAGTTCTTCAGCACGAAATTGTCACGCGCGTCGCCGAGCGAGCGCGTGCGTGGCCGAATGTTTGCCGCGCTTGACTGTCGCGCGGAAGGTCTAGGTTCGATTCCAATCAGCGGAATGTTGCTTTATTTATTTTGACAAATTGGCGTTCTCGTAAGTTGGAGAACATTGTCGTCTGATCGAGTTTCGAATGTTCTACGCACCGAAAGTTCTACGCCGAATGTTCCGGAAACCCACGCTAGTACATAAGGGACTCCGCATGGCGAGCGGAGTCAGCCTCGCCCCAGCGTTCGATTCTGCTGTTACGCCGATTTCGACACCCGCGACGCTCTTTTATCTCCGGTTTCCTCTTTGTTTTGGGCACAAGTTCACCCGATTAAACGTTTCAGTTTCTTGAGTTATTTTTTGTTTCGTCACCTCGTCATTCCGACATTTTGGTGGAGGTGCGGGGTACAACCCATGTAGCGTACCCCTCCTAGGGCCCGCAGTGCTAGCCCGCTCCCCAGCGAAAATAAACTTTTTGAGGAGGAAGCTACAGCACGAGGAAGCCGCCGCACTCAAGGCAAGTACCCGGAGTTTGGTCTTCTTCTATCCAAGAGCAGGACGAGTCCTTCGACGAAACAAGCCATGAACACCCAGTCGTCGCAGACCTCGGCCGCTTCATCCGTCGTCTTCATGCCTGTCGCCCCACGCAATCCGACGCCATTTCATGGTGAGGCCCACGAGGATGTGGAGGACTGGCTTCAAAATTATGAACGCATAGCCCGTCATAACGGTTGGACTACGAAACGGCGCCTACCAAATATCTACTTCTCCCTGGAGAAAACTGCAAGACACTTGTTCGAGAACCATGAGGCTTCGCTGACGTCGTGAGACGCCTGCGTCACCGAGCTGAAACGGACATTCATGATTCAGCATCGTAGGCAGAGAGCCAAAGATCTTCTCCAGACGAGGTTTCAAGCACCCAACGAAAGCGTCACCAGCTTTGTGGAAGATGTTTTGCAGCTCAGTACCCGTGCAGACCTTCAAGCCGGCGAGGAGAAAATACTTCGCGTCCTCACACGGGGCGTGAGGGAAAACATCTTCGGCGGGCTTGTCCGCAGCCCTCCGACAACATTCGAAAGTTTTGTCACCGAGACGACGAACATTGAACGTGCACTTCAAAGCACGGCATCCCGTCGACAACCAACCAACCATCGACATCCCGGCGTCGCTGCCCTCTCGCCTTCCAGCTTCAACAGCCCGGACCTCCGTGAGATCATCCGGGACGTCGTGCGGGAGTAAATCAAGAAGTTTCCATCTGCCACCTAAAGCCCAGCTTCGCCCTCAATCGCCGAGATTGTCCAGGAAGAAGTTCAGCAGGCGCTGCAGTTCATGGCCACGGTCGTAAGTTCCGTTCGGTGATACAGTGTCAGCGCCGTCGACGGTTGTCACAGGCAGTTGAGTTTGCAACTTGCAGCAGCAAAGATTGC